>BLSH010499583.1:238914-253479 GCA_018402905.1 Glandirana rugosa
AAAAAGGGGGTTTTAACAGTATACAATTGCCCAATAAAGAGTGTGGGTCGTATACGTATGGTGTTTAATGTGGGGTTTTATGTAAGATGATGAGGAGGACTCATACCGTTATGGTGTACACACTCAGAAAATGTGTCGGACCGGTGTATATCTCCGGGTTGTACATCCCTCGCGGTAGTCCACAAGATCCTCGTATTTAATGTGTGTATTAAAGAACTGATGTAGAACGTGAAAACTTCCAGGACCTCGTGGTCCCGTTATCTTTGCGGGTTTTTTACTGGGGTAAAACCTTTCGTTTGTGGGGTTGCATATAAGATCCTCCGTATTTCCACATTTTCCAAAAACGTGTGGAAAAAATGACATGTTCAAAAGACTCATTATGCCTCCTAGAATATACGTTGGGGTGTTTGCTTTCCAAAATGGGGTCATTTTTTGGGCGTTTCTATTGCCCTGGTGCTCCAGGACCTTCAAAAGTGCAAGATGTAGTCAAGAAATTATGTGTGTAATTTATGCTCCTAGAACACCTGATGGCGCTCCCTACATGTTGGGCCTCTATATGTGGCCAGGCTGTGTAAAAGACTCACACATGTGGTATTGCCATACTCAGGAGGAGTAGTAGAATGTATTTTGGGGTGTAATTTGTGGTATGCATATGCTGGGTGTGAGAAATAACCCGTTAACATATGACAATTTTGGGGGAAAAAATCTTCATTTTGCAAAGAATTGTGGGAAAAAATTACAACTTCAAAAAATTCACCATAACCCTTACTAAATGCCTTGGAATGTCTACTTTCCAAGAAGGGGTAATTTGGGGGGTATTTGTACTTTCCTGGCTTGTTAGGGTCTCAGGAAATCAGATAGGCCGTCAGTACATCAGGTGTGATCAATATTCAGTGATTGGCACCATAGCTTGTAGACTCTTTAACTTTCACAAAGACCAAATAATATACACTAATTTGTTTTTTTTTTACCAAAGATATGTAGCAGTATAAATTTTGGCCAAAATTTATGAAGAAAAATTACTAATTTGCAAAATTTTATAACAGAAACGAAGAAAAATTCATTTTTTTACAAAATTTTCGGTCTTTTTTTAATTATAGCGCAAAAAATAAAAAAACCAGCGGTGATTAAATACCACCAAAAGAAAGCTCTATTTGTGTGAAAAAAAGGACACAAATTTTATATGGGTACGGTGTTGCATGACTGAGTAATTGTCATTCAAAATGTGAGAGCACTGAAAGCTGAAAATTGGTCTGGTTGTTAAGGGGTTTAAGTGCCCAGTGGTCAAGTGGTTAAGGGCCAGTTCACACCCGGATCCAACCAGCGGAAGTTCCACTTTGGGTGGAACTCCGCTTTAATTATGAAAGCAGAGAGGAGAAGCTACGGGAGGGGGGAGTTGAAGACAAGCACACAGGAGATAGGAGAGCTGGGAGTGACGTAGCCTGCATAGACCACAGGGCTCTCAAGATAAGCTATATACAGGGGGAGTCAGCAGTCAGGGGGGAAGTCATGACCTGGCATTATCAAACAGATATTTTAGGGGATACAGAGAGATAATTTAAAAAGCAAAAGCACCATGCTGCTAATTGCACATTGAAGACACAGTATCAGTATTTTTTTTTGGGGTTAACAAACGCTTAAGAACCATAAGGATTTCCCCCCTTAATGACCAGACCATTTTTTGCAATACGGCACTGCATCGCTTTAACTGACAATTGCGCGGTCGGACACCAAACTGATATTTTTTACACTTTTTTGGGAACCAGTGACATTATTACGTTAATAATCAATGCTAAGCATATGCACTGCTATTGTACTAATGGCACTGGCAGGGAAGGGGTTAACATCAGGGGCAATCAAGGGGTTAAATTTGTTCCCTGGTAGGTGTTTTTAACTGTATAGGGGACTGTGTGACTGGGGTACCACACACAGATCTGTCTTCCTGCATAGCAGAAAGACAGGATCTGTGTCATCTCCCCTGAGAGTACGGGGATCTGAATTGAGCTGAAAATGCTGCTATTGCTGCACTGTAATCTCAAGCCGTGTTGTCAGCTCTGCCTGAGTTCTCCTATGTTGGACTACATGAAAGGGGTGTTAGGGGGAAGCAGGGAGTTTTTCTGCTTTGCTTTTCCCTGTTTTGCAAGGCACTATCCCTTAAGTTGCCTTTGTCTGGTGATTGGAGGATATACTGTATATACAGCTGGTGGAGTGGAGTGGGTGGTCATATTAACTAGGGATTTGCGGGAGTGTAGTACTCTGGTGTAGCTGCAGCCCCCATGGGAGCTCTTGGGGTAAGGTGACCAGATTTTTTAAATTAAATCCGGGGACATTTTTTTTTTTTTGGCAAATGGTAAACTATTTTATAAGCATATTTTCCTCAAATTATATATGCAGTGTATGTGGTGTGTGTTTATAGAATGATTGTATGACATATACGTTATTTCTCACATTTCCTCCATGAGATAAAAAAGATACTTAGAATTTTTTGGGCTATGACTACCTAATGTTAAGAAGATAAGCTAGAGAAAAATCCTTTCAATGCATATTTTGTATTTTATTCTTACCAAATAATTTTGGTTCAACAATAACAATATAAATTAACAATTTAGAACAGCAGGGTTTTGCTAGGTGAGGTAAAATCTATTCAGGCCTGAATGTTTTGATCTGGGCCAGGAGGAGTAGCTCAGGGAAGATTGAGTGGACTTGACAGATGAGGTCACCAGAACCTTCCACTTCTTTCTAAAAACCTGGAGGAGGGTTTCTGGTCAGACAGCTGGGAGGTAGGTGGAGCCATCTGGAGTATTCTAGGGAGCCCTGACCAATCTCCAAGCAGGATTTGCAGAGGGCAGGCCTCCTTAAATACTCTGAGTCAGCCCAATCTGGGAGGAGTAGTGTTGGGTGGAAGTCTGGAGATGTAGCAGAGGCACTCTGGAGGCTCCTACCCGGGAGATTGCCCCAGTCTGGGTAGGGTGACCTTGGTGCCTGGAGGTTTGGATGCAGCCAGGAGTGGTGGTGATTCCTGGAGTCGCACAGGGAACAGGAGAACAGCGGAGGTGCTACACGGTGAGAGACTTTAAAGTGATCCACTGGTTTGGTGAGTGACAGTACCTCAGAACTGCAAGAGAAAGTGCTGGAGCAGGCTGGGAGAGCAATAGTGGACAGCCTTTGGGAGCCAGTTCAGGGAAAGGAGAGTCACTGAGGATAAGCAGGTCGGCAGGACCTGGAAGAGGGATGGGCTGGGAGGTGTAGTCCATCGAAGGCCCAGCTAGCACTCAAGTGCTTTTGCTACACATTCAGGGGCCCGTGATCCTTGGCCTGTAATGGGTGTTCCGGGGGTTCTGCTGAGAGTAGGCCTTGCTATGTGCTAGCCACGGTGAAAAGAAAGTAACAGAGAAGCTTGATAAATTTCCTTTCAAGCTGGAAACTAAGGTGTCCATTTATAAAGCAGTGTAAAAAACCCACTGCACAGTTCTCAGGTATTCACAGAGGAGATCTTTCTCCCCTGTGTGCCTGTTTATTAAGCGGTGTAGATCGATTCACAGTTTGTGATGTGAAGAGATCTACAAACGCTTTAAACTGTGGAGAACGCCCCAATCTCGTGAGACATAACGAGATTACGGCCCCAAAATTCACAGAAACTCAGAGATGTCAGTTTATTAAGCAGTGATAAATTATCACTGCTCAGTAACGGACATTCTCGGAGGAGCCCGCCCAAAGAGTAAATAAAATTATTAGCCCCCCTACACAATATATGTATATATAAGCACATACACACCTTATATATACATATATACACACATACATTATATGTACACGTATATACACACATACATCATATAAATGTATATACATATATACACATATACAGGGCAGGGGGACATGGCTAATGTGTTGGGGGGTCTGAACGAGGCAGGAGGAAGTCTATAATCTTCCTCCTTCCCCGGGATTCCCTCTTCACCCCCCCAATTCTCCACCTCTGAGCTGGTGAATCGGGGAGGCTGAATTCTGAGCGAGATCGCCAGTGAAGTGCAGAGATCGCAGCTTTATAAACTGGCCGTTTCTGTGTCAGTGAATGACAGTTGGAGATGTGCAGAGATAATCGGTGAAAACAGCTTCTCTCCCGATTATCTCTGCTTTATAAACCGAAAATGAGCTGTGATCAGCCATGATCCTTGGGATCCCCGCTGATCACAGTTTTATAAAAGGACACCTAAGTTCAGTGCTGGAGAGAAGTAATGGAGTGGTGATTTACTAAGTTCAGTACTGGAGAGAGAACAGTAGGAGAAACGGTCAGCTGGTTGAGTGCTGGAGAGTTGTGAGGAGTAACAGTCTGCAGAGGGATGGTCTGCAGTGAAGTGCACATGTACAGGAGTGTATATGAACTTTGTGTATTATAATTCTTTGGGCATCCTACAGTCATCCCTTATGCCCATCCAAGTTATTTCCCCTAAATAAAACAACAAAAACAAGAGCCAGCCTGGTCAGTGTCTACGGATGTGTGAAATATGGTGTGATCGAGGGCAGCAATAAGGTGAACCACTACTACCAGCCACTCTCAAGGGAGCACATGTCTACATACAGTATTCCCTCTGGGAGTAAGGGCCCACAGAAGAGAAGTTCCATGTCGGAAGCCTGCTGGTTGTACCCCACATGGGACCATTTGTAATATGTTCACTTGGCCCCTTCTGCATACATAAGTAGGAGGTGTTCTTAGGGTTGCCATCTCATCCCTTTAAAAGCAAACACATATTAATTACACAGGTTCTGAGACTAATTTACTGCTGATAAGGCATTACGTGAGTTTAATTCCCACCTTAATCAGCCACAGAACCTGTGTAATTAATATGTGTTCGGGTTTAAAGGGATGAGGTGGCAAACCTAGGTGTTCAGCAGAGTACTGGCCAGAAATTACAACACTTTTCAGTATAGCAGAAGCAGAAAGTTAGTTCTTAGCTAACTACAGAAAGTTATAAGCTTATTGGGTTTCTGGCAGGATCAAGAGATCTATAAAGGCTGCGATTGCTGATATTCTTCTACATATGCTTGTTTCTTGGCTGTCTACAATACATTCTCAGCCACTGATTCAAAACAAGCATAAAGCAAGTTAGTTCAAAGTAGTCATTATCTGCAACATCTGTAACAAAAAGAACTTAAAGTGGAGGTCCGCCCAGAACTAAAAAAATGAAAAGTCAGCAGCTACACATACTGTAGCTGCTGACTTTTAATAATAGGACACTTACCTGTCCTGGAGTCCAGCGATGTCGGCACCAGCCACCAATCTTGGGATCAGGGGTCGGGTGCAGCTGCGTTCATTGTGGGTAAGGGAACCTGGACATGTAGCATCACAGCTTCACGCCGGGTGTCCTACTGCGCATGCGTGAGGTTCTGCTGCGCTCTGCTATTGGCCAGGCGGCCAGTAGCAGAGCGAGGGGGGAGCCAGGCTGCTGACGTCAGCGGCCGCAGCTGCCGGCCCGAGCTCCCGGATGTGTGGAAAAGGACACCTGTCTAAAGACAGGTGTCCTCTTCCCCCTCCCCCCGAAAGGTGCCAAATGTGACATCTGAGGGGGGAAGGAGTCCAATCAGTGGAAGTTCCACTTTGGGATGGAACTTTAAGCTAATAGATCAACATGGCAACTGACATTTATGGAAAAAGGAATCGGCAATGGCAGCCCTACTTGCAGCTAGATGGGCTACCTGTCTTAGCCACAGCCAAGTTTTCTCCAAACATGCAGGCAGTGCATCGTTACTGGAAAGCTGAATATGCTTTGGAAACTTAATGTCATTGATGAAAAGTGCTAAAGTGAAACTATAATGGTTTGAGGTCATTTTTATTTTACCTTTAAAGTAATATTAAAGCCTTGTTTTTTTTTTTCCTTCAAAATAACAAACATGTTATATGTACCTGCTGCCTGTGTATGCAATGGTTTTGCATAGAGTAGCCCTGATTCTCCTCCTCTTAGGTCCCCCTATATATATATATATACTTCTCTGTATAGATATCACACCTTCTTACTATGATCAGTTGTCATTTTTGTGCTTTTCTTTCTCAGCTCACGAGGGAGGGGCTGAGCACTGCTGCTGACCTCAGCTGGGGAGACAGAGCCCTGCTGGGTTATCTATACAGATATGAATATTTCTGATATAACACTGACACAGGGAACTTTTAGAGTTAATTATGAGAGCAGAGAGGAGAAGCTATGAGAGGAAGATGGAAGGAGGAGGAGGGGTGAGTTGAAGACAGGCACACAGGAGATGGGAGAGCTGGGAGTGACATAGCCAGCATAGACCACGGGGCTCTCAAGATAAGCAATATACAGGAGGAGTCAGTAGACAGGGGGGGGGAGTCATGACCTGGCATTATCAAAAGATATTTTAGGGGATACAGAGGGATAAATTAAAAATCAAAAGCACCATGCTGCTAATTGAACATTTTAAGAGCCCACTGCTCACTCGTCACTGGCTTTGATTGAGAGCAATGGAGCCAATGGCTCCTGCTGCTGTATCTGAGCCAATGAGGTGGCACAGAGCCAGGAGAGCCTTGGCTCTCATGCACATTGGTGGATCGGGTTCATGCTCAGATATGTATTGGGGGAGGGGGTTGAGGGGTCCGAGGGAAAACTGTATGGGTTTTTTTACCTTACTGCATAGAAATGCAATAAGGTAAAAAAAAAAAAAACCCTTCTGCCTTGACAATCACGTTAAGTGTATCAGCTTTTAAAGTGACATTTTTTCCTTTTTTTCTCCATTTATGTAATGTCTTAACTTACAGATAAACATTTACTATAAGTAATACCCATGATGTGTCACAGTCCTATGGGTTTGCAAAAGAGTAGCAGCAAGTTGCTAACTGGTTATCTTTAGGCCTCTAAACTAAGCAGGCAAAGAAAAAGTAATGAGCTATTGAGCTTTACTAACAACAAGCTTTTCAGAAAGCAGCTAATAATAAATAGGTGAAAGGCAGCATAGATCTCCAACTTTTGGTATTTTTTTCATTAGCAAAAAATAACAATACACAGTAATGACTTTTTGTTACATCCTTGTCATAGGCTGTCAGGCAGAACTGTGCGAAGTCATCCACACAGCTCTCTCCAGGAATGGAGGCCATATGATGACTGTGAGTAATGTGTTATACATGAGAGACAAGAAGATAAGTTCAGATGAAGTGGAAGCTCTCTGCAATACAAGGTAGCTTGATGGCCATGTCTTCTAAAAGCTGAATTATGATTGCTTTTTATTGGTTACACTAAGAACTATTCTATGCTCCACATAACAAGTCCACCGTATGCATTACCTACCTTTGAAAGAGAACACAGTGAAACGTAACAGCTGTTAACTTATGGAGCCAATTTGGTCACATCATTCTTGAATAATTAGCTGAAGCAAAAATATAGGAAACAGATACAGTGAGACTATATGCATGCTATCGTTGCTAACCTGTCCTACTGAAAATGCTACTTCTTTGGCTATCATGCCGATTCAATGACATTCCTAAGCTGCATGTTATGTTCCAGGTAAGGCCTTTAAAGCATTGAAGCCAGAGACATGGAGGGAACTAGCATTTTCAGGAGGAGGTCAACCATGGATGTCTCTATAATTCTCTCAGCACAGTTTTACATTAACCCTGCCCATTGTTAGTGTGTCTCAAAGCCAGTTGACCACCAGCTAAAATTAAATTTCAGGCTGACTATAGTAATGCCTTTTCAGGTTACTGAAAGGAGAAAGCAGGTTTCATTGACACAAATCATTTATGCAGGCCTCCCACTTGAAGCTCAGATAGTGTCATATGAGTCTGTGGCTGGACAAGAAAGAGAAGTTGGGATGCAGCTAGCCTTAAAGCTGAACTCTGGGGTAAAGAAAAAAAAATACCCTACAATGGGGCTCCCCCCACACTGCAAGGGTTAAATGCTAATTTTGCCTAGGGTGCCAGGAAAAAAGGACTTATCTTATTCCCAGCTACTCACTACTTCTCTTGGACATTCCTGGTTGTGGCAGGCCTTCGGTGTCCTCATATACAGTACACTACAATAGCGGACTACTGGTGCTCGCAGGACCAGGACAGAACGCCTTCGAGAAGAGACCTTGGAGAACCAGTCACATGGAAGGAGGAACATTTGGTAGCGAGAGATTAGGTAAGTAAAAGTCCTTTCGCACCCCAGGCAATAATGAGGATTTAATCCTTGCATTGTAAGGGAAGCACACTACAAGGGTATTTTTTTTCTTTTCTCCAGAATTCATCTCTAAAATATTTGCCCTTTGATCAAGGGGCTATATAGTGCTTTTTTCTGTAAAGTGTTTCCACCTATTTTAATCTCACCATATTTTGGTGGACTCCAAAAGAAGCAAGGACAGGTTATTACAATTCCTTACAATTAATTTCTGTTTTCACTGGATTTTCCTTAATAATGTTCACTCTCCGTTTCCTCCAGTTACAAAATAAGTGACCTGCAGTTCTCGCCATTGAACCAAGATGAAGCACCACTTGTAAATGCACAGTGGATATTTGGCAGTAATGAACTAAGTGAAAATTATATCAGACGATGTATCCAGACATTTTCCACCTTGTGTGCCAGAGTACCTGGTGTGCCAAAGCCTATAGCCTGGGTGCTGAGTGACCAGTCAGCAGAACTACGTATGGCGTACACTGAGAGCGCCTACCGTAGTCAGAGACTGTTTGGGAATGTAGCAACAAGAATGATGGCTATACAGCAGTCAAGAGGGGTACCAATCTACTGCCATGTGCCACCTGACAACAAGAAGAGCCAATCAGCATGTATGGCAGTTGGATGTGTTCCAGTGGGAAGATGGCAACAGTGGAACTTTCAGCCCAGCTAATAACATACTCAATTGATTCCATTTATATTCACTGAAATATTTTAGACTTCAAACTGTGGAAATTGTCTTAAGTAGCCATATTTGTTAATGCTGTACTCTGTGAAAGGTCTGCTTTTTAATCAGTCATTCAAAGAATCTCTGTCACCTTGCTCATTCAGTACAAAGTGACAGAATCTCTTTGAAGTCCACCCCCTGATTTACATATATTCACCTTTACAGCTCTGGTCCTTGCTCTGTCACAGGCACTCCAAAATACCTACTGTCTTCTTTTGTCAGAACTTATACTCGGCAAAAATGTCTCCCCCTTTATCAAATGACACGTGTTCAGGCCTAGCAATTCACCACTAGGCCCAAGCACTGGGACTGAGCACACTATGTGGGAGGTAATTACATGCTTACTCATACCTAAAAGTACTGGAAATTTTTTGCTTATTACAGTTGAAGGTGGGGAGGGAGAGCACTGTAACAGTAACTATAAGTGAACCAGGCAATGCTCTTTAAAGAGACCATGCCACTTTGCCTTGAATAGGCAAGGTGGCAGAGTCTTGTTAAGATTACCTTAACAAGACCAAACGCAGGAGAATAAAACCACTGTGCCTAGTTGTTAAATTATTTCATTTCATCTGACCATTTTATTATACTGTATAATACTAAATGCTAGATATACTTGTCTCTATATTATGGTTGGCAATGCTTCATGTTAACCTTCTCTAAAAGCCACCTTGCACATTTAGGTGGTGCTAGACACTAGGGGAAGCCGTGACGTCACTCCTTCTGTCATGTGCCTAGCACCTGGCTGCTAGATCAAAGTGCTGTCACGTGGGAGGTGGTCATATGATATGCCCTCCTATTGCAGAAATAGGGGAGCATGTGACCCGCATTCCTCCTGAACCAACCTATATACTGATACCCGGCTTCACCCCAACTTCTTAAGTAACTGTATCAGCCTGGGGTGGACAGCGTTGCTTTGGGACTCCTGTGCAACACCAATTTGTGGACCCCTGCTATTTAACTACTGGGCAAGTAAGAGGACTTGTTTGTTATAGATCACAGATTGACAGCTCAGGAGAGGCCCAGTGCTCATCTAACCCGTACCTAGTAAAAATTAACCACTAAGTCCCAGAGGACCCCTGTGTACAGACTACACAAATGGTATGTCTATCTCAATGGACTGTTTACTTTTCCTCTGGTACAAAATTCTAGAGTCATATGGGGCCATCCTGGACACATTTTACATTTTACAAGTACATGGTACAGCATGCACATATCAGGAATATGAAATGTTGAGTTTACATATTCTTTAAGTTTAAAAGAGCAACATTTCCATGGCTGAGGGCTGCAAACCAAGACCTAGACGGTATACAACCCACTGCAAAATACATTCCCATGGGCAAAAAGTTTAAAAGGCTAAAAATAAAACTGATGTGGCTTGTGGCCAAAGTTAAAAAAAAAACTATAAATAAGAAGAAAAGAGCATTTAAAAAATATAAAAATAAGGGAACACTAAAATCATTTAAAAGTTACAAAGAATATAACACAATATGTAGAAAGGAAATCAAAGCCACAAAAATGTAAAAAGGACAACAGGTTGCAAAAGAGAGTAGGACAACCGCAAAAAAATACTTCAACTATATTAACCACTTCAGCCCCGGAAGGATTTCCAGCTTTAGGACCGGAGCCCTTTTTGCGATTCGGCACTGTGTCGCTTTAACTGAAAATTGCACGGTCGTGCGACGTTGCACCCAAACGAAATTTGCGTCCTTTTTTCCCACAAACAGAGCTTTCTTTTGGTGGTATTTGATCACCGCTGCGTCATTTCGGATCGCCGCTATAAACAAAAGAAGAGCGACAATTTTGCAAAAAAACACAAATTTCTTACTTTTTGCTAAAATACAAATCCAAAAAAAAATATAAAAAAACATTTTTTTTCATCGGTTTTGGCCAATTTATATTCTTCCTCATATTTGTGATAAAAAAAATCACAATCGGCGTTTATTGATTGGTTTGCGCAAAAGTGGTCGCGTTTACGGATGATGAGAATTCATTTCTGGGGTTTTTATTTTTTTTTTATTTTTTACTAGTAATGGCGGCGATCTGCAATTTTTAGCGGTACTGCGATATTTCAGCGGACATGTCGGAACATTTTGACACTTTTTTGGGACCACTGGCATTTATAAAGCAATCAGTGCTATAAAAATGCACTGATTACTGTGTAAATGCCATTGGCAGTGAAGGGGTTAACCTGCAGGGGGTGCTCTAAGGGTTAACTGTGTTCCCTGGGCGTGTTATTACTGTGTGGGGACTGCCCTACCTGGGGAAGGGAAGTGGTCACAGCCTCCATGTAGAGGAAGGCTGTGATCACAGCCCTTCCCCCCTCACAGAACGGAGGTCAGTGTTTACTTACACGGACCTCCGTTCTTTCACTCCGGGGGGGCATCGCGGGTGGCACCTGCTCCCTGGCCCTCCCCGAACACAGTGAGCGCACCTCCGGCGGCGTGCGCGCGCTCACTAGGCTCGATCCCACAGCCGCCGTTTATATGACGGCGATTTGCGCAATAGAGCCACTCTGTCGCCGTCAATTGCCGACCAGTGGTCGGCAAGCGGTTAACAATAAAATTGTTATCTCTGAGCGGGTAGGCCCTTTACAAAATAAAGGGCACTAATCCTGATTGTCCCTGACAAGACAGGATCCTTTTCCCAACCTACTGCCACACTGCAAGCATACCCAATGGCCTTAGCAGTCTTCAACATGGGATATAGATGGTTCAATGGGGCTGCTAAAATCTTCAGAGAACTTATAATAATATAATAACTATATAATAATGACACAATGCTCCCTCAAGATAGCTGAGGGGAGTCCTTTACAGAGGACATTATTATCCTCTGACAGGCTTCTTTGTGCAGCAGAAGTAAGCAACAGAAGTCACTTGACTGCTTTGTTTCCATCTCAGATAAGGAAGTGCATGAGAAATCTTACAATTATTGTCTCAATCCTCTGCCTTGCTGACCTGAAACAGAGGCAGCTGAACAAACAGCTTCTCAACCATGATCCTGTCTGCCAAGTAACGTCCAAAGTACCATCCAGTTCCTTAAACCTTTGGCTTAAATATTCAACTTTCCAATGTTTGCCCTCCAGCCCTCACATGCTCTGGAGTACCTGGGTCTAATCTTGGGTACAGCCCAATCCAAAATCTTGCTCCTGCAGGTAAACATTGTCTCCCCAAAAACCAGCTCTCAGAACCTTGGGTCAAGACACACCTTATTTCACTTTTGCATAAGGGTTCTGGGCCTCATGATGGCCTTCTTCGAGGCAATTCCCTTTGCCCAAATTTTCCAGACATCTCCAGACATCTTCAATCCAACATCTTCGAGACATAAAACAAGTGGGTCTTTGGATTGACCAATGCTTCTGTCAAGTCAGGCATACTGTAGATCTCCCTGACAAGTGTTAGTGTAGCGCCACCCCCGAAGGAGCCACTTGATGATTTTCGGTTCTCTGTTCTGTCGCCTCAAGAATGGCCTCAGCCCCCCCTGGCACACCCGGTTAGATATAAAATTACTGCAAACACTTTTAAGAATGCAAAAAAAGAAAATACCAATATCCTGGCTGTGCATTGATACCAGAAACAGACAGACACAACTGGTAGTTATAAATGAGCTGAATATATTATCACGAGAGAAAAAAATACTTAGAAACTTACAGCACTGTTGAACCTTGCTGCAGAGTATTTAAACAATAGAAATGACAATCTTTAATATGTAGCGACTGTAAATATATATATAGAAAATATAACACAATCTATGTGCCCAAAGCACAGGCACTAGGAGGGGGGAGAGAAGGTTTGTCAACTTCTCAACTCCTTCTGGGCCCCAAACACCATTGAGAAATAAACATAAAAAATGGGTTAAAACAGGTGCAGTAAACACAGTTACGTGGTGTTACAGATCCTGGGGTGAAAAGTACTGGTGTTTTCTGCTAGCAAACGTTGGAGCCATTTGTAAAGAGGGTAGTATTCATTAAGCAACAGTGAGACAGTAATCCTCTAGGATATCCATAAGGTAGTAGTTTTGTAAGAAGAGAATGGCTAAAGGTGGCAGCTCCAAACAAGCATCCTCTGACACTAGAAGGAGGAATAGATGTCTGCATGCAGTGTCTGTACTGTGTTAAGAAGGATATTTTTTTTCCTTTGAGTTTACATCCTCTGTGCGATGGCACGATGGAGATTCCAAATGCTGGTTCAGGCTTATAGCAATGTTGTAAGGCACCAGATCACCTCCTGTCAGCCGATAAAGATGGCTGGTAGCTAAACTGGCAAGGTAACTAGACAGTGGCTGACTGGATACCTGGATGAGTGTTGTGATCCTTGAAGTGGTGTTGGTCGTCTCTGCTGGGTGGTACTGGGTTGCTGAGCAGGGGGTCCCTGGGCTGAATGGCAAACCATGTAGTTGTCACTGTTTCTGGCTCCCCTCAGCATGGCTAGCAGGTGCCACTAGACAGTGTGTGTCTCTCTCTCTCTTATAGATGGAGTTTCACCACACAGTCCTGTCACCTCTCCTCCACTCTCTCTTCTGCTGATAGCACTCTCTCTGTAGTGCTGTGTGAAAGCCTGTCTGTCCCTTTAATCACCTCAGAATTCTCTCTCTTCTTCAAATGTTTCTCTCCTTGGTGGACCACACAGTCCTTGGTCAGCGTGTCTCTCTCCTCACTGTCTCTGCACTGTCCTGTTAGAGCCTTCAGTTTTCCTGGGCTCCTAGACTCTCTCTCTCTCTCTCTCTCTCTGCCTCTGAAATCCCCTCAGGCTCTCAAAGCTCTTCCTGAAACTCCCCTTTTTCCCAGTGTCCTCTGTGCCTCCCAGCTTTCTGGAAGGACAATTCAGCATCTCCCTCTCTCCATCTTGTGACCAAAGGGAAACAATGCTTGACAAATAGTCTTTCATTTCTTAACATGCAACATGCCTCTTACTAGTGTTGAGCGAACCCGGACTGTAACCTTCGGGTCCGTACCGAACTTTCGGGTGTCCGGGACCCGAACACGGACATTTCAAAAAACGTTCGGGTTCGGGTCCGGGGTTCTGGTATTTTACTCCACGTGTTGAGAAGCTGCAGGGCAGCCAATCAACAAGCGTTTCACTGGTTTGCCCTTAGAAGCCATCACAGCCATGCCTACTAATGGCATGGCTGTGACTGGCCAGTGCATCATGTGACCCAGCCTCTATATAAGCTGGAGTCACTTGATGCTGCAGTCACATGCTCTTGGGTTAGCTGTAGGGAGAGGGAGCTGATGGCGTCAGGGAGAGATTAGAGACATTTTAACAACATCTGATCCTGCATCCTGAGATAGATTACTACTGCTGTGCTGTTGCTCTGAGGACAGATAGCAGAAATTTGAGATTTCACATACCGCTGCTTTGAGTTGCAGATCAAACTCTGCATAAAACAACAATCGGATTGTTGGAGTAATTTGAGATTACAAATACTGCTGCTTAGAGTTGCAGATTAAACTGTGCCTAACGCAACGATCGTTACGATCGTACACAACGATCAGATTGTTGGAGTAATTTGAGATTTCACATACTGCTGCTTTGAGTGACACATTGCAGATCAAACCCTGCCTAACACAACGATCATTACGTTCGTACACAACAATCAGATTGTGGGATCGTACACAACGATCAGATTGTGGGAGTAATTTGAGATTTCACATACTGCTGCTTTGAGCGATCTGACTGCACT
>BLSH010499609.1:70264-85549 GCA_018402905.1 Glandirana rugosa
CCACCATCTTTGTAGTGGTTGATCGCATGACCAAGATGGCGCACTTTATCCCCATGAAAGGAACCCCCTCTGCGGCCGAAACGGCCAACACATTTATTAAAGAAGTCATCCGACTCCATGGTGTACCCAACAACATAGTATCTGACCGGGGAGTCCAATTTACTTCCAAGTTTTGGAGAGCATTATGTGCAGGATTGGAGATAGAGCTATCTTTTTCCTCCGCCTATCATCCGCAGACAAATGGCCAGACTGAGAGGACAAATCAGACTCTTGAACAATATCTGAGATGCTTTTCATCTTTCTCTCAGGATGATTGGGTTGCACTGTTGCCGGTGGCCGAGTTTGCTTACAATAACACCATTCACTCGGCCACCCAGCAGTCCCCATTTTGGGCCAACTACGGGGTTCACCCCACCTTTTTACCCGATTTAAACCCGGAAGGTACCGTCCCAGCAGCTCAGGACATCTCTAGCTTCCTCCAGAAAAATTGCAAACTCTTGCAGGAGACTCTTGCTAAATCTCGGGAAGTGAACAAGGAGGCCTACGATAAGAGAAGGCGGGGGGAATTGGAACCAGGCGACTGTGTCTGGCTATCTACCAAAAATTTAAAATTGGCTTGTCCCTCCAAAAAGTTGGGCCCAAGATTTCTGGGACCATTCCCAGTTAAGAGGAAGATAAACCGGGTGGCTTTTGAGCTGGACCTGCCTTCTTCTCTGCGGATCCACCCAGTTTTCCATGCATCGCTGCTGAAGCCCATGGTTGCAGTTATTTTTGTGCCTAAAAGTTCGGGTCCCCATTGATTTCAATGGGGTTCGGGGTCCGGGTCAAAGTTCGGGTCAAGTCCGGACCCGAACCCGGACTTTGTCCCGAAGTTCGGCCGAGCCAGCAGAACCCGAACTTCCAGAGGTTCGCTCAACTCTATTCCTAAGTAAAAGTATTGCACTCACATTTTAGCTGTCATCTAATAAGCATTAAGTGGTGTCCAGCCCATAAGCTCAGTGTGTTGTTGCTCCGAAAGGCCGTGGAACGTTCGGACCGGAAAATGACGTGGGCGTGTGGCTTCACTCGATGCGTTTCGTCATTGGACGTCTACTGGAGTGGAGCCATGTCCACTCCATGTCCACTCCAGTAGACGTCCTATGCCGAAACGCGTCGAGTGAAGCCGTACGCCCATGTAATTTCCGGTCAGATCGTTCCACGGCCTTTCGGAGCAGCAACACACTGAGCTTATGGGCTGGACACTGCTTAATGCTTATTAGATGAAAGTTAAAATGTGAGTGCAATACTTTTACTCAGGAATAAAGTTGATGTTTTAAACGTTATTGCGCAAGATTCTGCCTGTTTTTACCTTTCATATATCGCAATTGTGGGGAGAGAGAGGCGACTCAGGAATTACAGAGGCGTGACACCCCTTGTGGGGAGCGCCCTCTGGTGAGTGCTTTGGGAAACTGGGATGAGCACAGAGTGAACCACTACCATAGGAATCTGCATCAGCATGTTTGGCACAATCACTTTGGGTCAATATTAAACGGATCAAGGACTTTCTCTGTTTACCACTCAAGATTGTAGCACAAGTCACTTTATGGACATGCACTTTTGGACTGTTAAGGCACTTATAAGTAATTGATTGATTTGATTTGTGAATGCTTTTATTTATTTGATCTGGCACCCTTGTAACTGATTAAGATCTTTTTATTATTTGAGTTCATACAGTGGCAATTTTTTTAAGCACCAGTCACTTTATGGGCATGCATTTTTTTTGGATTGTTAACGCACACACCATCCAATTGAATAGTTTTGATTTATTCAAATATCACATTTATTTTTAGTGGCACTGGCACATTCAACACTTTATAGAATGTGCACGATTGATATGATATGTATTGGTTTACAATTGTGGAAATTAGCACATAGCTTTTAAGGTTGTATCAACTTCCCAGCACACTGTAAAATATATGTGAAAATATTTTTAGAGAATTTCCGGAGAATTTGATGAACAGACAGGATTACCATATAATATGGTCTTCAGTGAGTTGAGCAGCGCCATAACCACCACAATCTTTACCATATCAGTATTCTAAAGTTCCTTATATTGAGCAAAATTCTTTCTACGTTATAACATAATTTGGTTGCTAAATATTTATAGAACACGCAAAAAAAAAATCTCTTTTGGAAAAAAAAAAAAATCTGCATGAACCATTAAGTATGCACTGTATGACAGCCTTAGAGGGGGGCTTTTATTACTGTGAATCAGTAGCAAGTGACATCTGATCCTTCCTGGACGTAATGAGCCCTCCTTTCCATTCAGTCATCTGCTATGTAGAAATGATCCATGATCAAGATTCCACACAGCAGGAAATATTTGGAAGCGATGACTGAGAACATAAGAAGTTACTACATGGTGACCAGGCCCATATACTCCGAAAATGCTTTCTCTGCAAAGCATAAAAAAGTCTTTAGGTATCATAAAACTCTTCTGGACCACCTTAAACAGTGCTTTCGGTAAGTGATGATTCTGAAATTATATTCTAAAATGAATGTGACCTTTCCATTGTATTTTTTTTTTCATGAAAGTGATTGATAACAGAAGAAATAATTAAAGGGCTCCACCATTAGAAAATATAAGTGGCTATTGCTGACCTCCTTATGATGATATAAATTGCATAGCTGTTATACTGATCCTTTAATGTTCATCATCTATGGTTCATTAGGCATAGACGCATACTTTGTTGTCATTTGCAGCCTATTTGCTTTGGGTTAGTGATCGAATATTTTAATAAAGTCACCAACGTCAGCCTGGGTGTCTTTGTGATTGCAGGTTTCTTGGTAAAACTAGACAGACTGGGAAGATTTTTCTAAGTATTAATGATAGTGTTACATTAGGATAAGCACATTCCAACTGGAGACTCAAGTGAGAAATATAACATTTATAATTCTGAGCATAATGCTGTACTTATATCTGCTGATAACTGTACTAAGTAAAACGTGTATTCCCATTTAAATGTCTATTGGCACATCTGATATGGAATAGCTGAAGTATAGTGAAAACTGTGGAGTTGATTTACTAAAGGCAAACAGAATATTCATTTTGCAAAGAAAGTTGCAAGAAATATGAAGCTCTGCCGACTTCAATCATCCAATCAAGCACAAGAAAAAATACTGTTTTGTTCTCCTTGCACATGATCGGGTATTCTTTGCAAAGTGTAACTTCAACACATTCATTAAGCTCTGGGGAATATTCCCTTGCAAAGTGCACAAAGTGCATTTGACTTTAGTAAATCAACCCCCAATGCTTTTACTTGTATTTGTCAAAGTCAAAAACATTTTGGTAAATTCAGGGCTCAGCATTTTTGAAGCACAGACAGCAAGTAGGAAAATATTTTTTGAACCATGATAATTCCTTCCTTATTATTGAGAGAGCAACTTGCCTACCGCCATGGCAATGCCATACGCAAATTCCAGTGGGTTTGGCAAGATTGGATTGATACACAAGGCTTAGCCCCTCCGCAATTAGTGATGGATAGGCTGCCGCAGATGTGAGTACTGTTGATAACACTACTGTTACTGTATGTCTTGTAATCCCTGAGGTTTTGAAACTGCTTACTCTTGGCTTTACCCTTTTGTTCAGCGGATTCCTTAGGGGCTATTGTGAAAAACGTAAAAGTCATTGTAATGTTGGTTTTGACCCTCTCTGGTCATATATGACTATGCAAGATTGTAAATCCTATATATTATGTGCTATATGACTTTTTTATTTTGCCTTTTAAATTAATAAAAGAGCTTGGATTTAAAAAAACAATGTGCAGGTCACCCATGGCCAATTATAGGAGTAAAAGAAAATCATAACAAGAATTAGTAGAAGATAATATATTTCAAATGATTATGGAAAATGATGGGTTAAAAATTGCCTAAAGAACATGACACTGAAAAGTTTCCTCACCTAGGACCCTATGCAATGACACACATGCGATTATACTAATTTCTATGCATACAGGAAATTCCTACACAGGTATAAAGGCATGTAATGATTTTAAATTGTCTAATGCACACTGTGAGGATAATTTACAGAAGGCAACTAGGCTGTTCACTTTGCAAGGGAATTTTCCTTAGGAACTGTTGTGAATTTCACTTTGCAAAGGATATGCAAGGAAAATAAACAAATTACTTTTTGCTTGCACATGACAGGGTGACGGAAGACAGTGGAGCTTCACCTCATTCACTAAGTTCTGGGGAAATAGCCTGGAAGTCCAACTTACCTTGCAAAGTGAACAGTATAATTGCTTATAGTAAATAAACCTCTGTGCATTTAACTTAATTTTGTTTAGAAAACCATAGAAATGTGTGCATTCAGGGACAAATTACATACTCTGAATGTGTTTATATACATGTAAATGCATGTAAATGCCTATATATTTTGCATATAAACTCAAAACAAACACTATACTTCCCAGATCAATACAGTATCTCACAAAAGTGAGTACACCCCTGACATTTTTGTAAATATTTTATTCTATCTTTTCATGTGACAACACTGAAGAAATGACACTTTGCTACAATGTAAAGTAGTGAGTGTACAGCTTGTATAACAGTGTAAATTTGCTGTCCCCTCAAAATAACTCAACACACAGCCATTCATGTCTAAACCGCTGGCAACAAAAGTGAGTACACCCCTAAGTGAAAATGTCAAAATTGGGCCCAATTACAAGGTCTCAGGTGTGAATGGGGAGCAGGTGTCTTAAATTTGGTGTTATCGCTCTCACTCTCTCATACTGGTCGCTGGAAGTTCAACATGGCACCTCATGGCAAAGAACTCTTTGAGGATCTGAAAAAAAGAATTGTTGTTCTATATAAAGATGGCCTAAGCTATAAGAAGATCGCCAAGACCCTGAAACTGAGCTGCGGCACGGTGGCCAAGACCATACAGCGGTTTAACAGGACAGGTCCCACTCACAACAGGCCTTGTCATGGTAAATAGGGAATGGGAAATAGACATATAAGTGCTGCCAGCATTGCTGTAGAGGTTGAAGGGGTGGGGGGTCAACCTGTCAGTGCTCAGACCATACGCCATACATTGCATCAAATTGGTCTGCATGGCTAGAAGGAAGCCTCTTCTAAAGATGATGCACAAGAAAGCCTGCAAACAGTTTGCTGAAGACAAGCAGATTAAGGACAAGGATTACTGGAACCATGCCCTGTGGTCTGATGAGACCAAGATAAGCTTATTTGGTTCAGATGGTGTCAAGCGTGCGTCCGGGCAACTAAGTGAGGAGTACAAAGACAAGTGTGTCTCGCCTACAGTCAAGCATGGTGGTGGGAGTGTCATGGTCTGGGGCTGCACGATTGCTGCCGGCATTGGGGAGCTTTAGTTCATTGAGGGAACCATGAATGCCCACATGTACTGTGACATACTGAACAAGAGCATGATCCCATCCCTTCGGAGACTGGGCCGCAGGGCAGTATTCCAACATGATAACGACCCCAAACACACCTCCAAGATGACCACTGCCTTGTTAAAGAAGCTGAGGGTAAAGGTGATGGACTGGCCAAGCATATCTCCAGACCTAAACCCTATTGAGTATCTGTGGGGCATCCTCAAATGGAAGGTGGAGGAGCACAAAGTCTCTCACATCCAGCAGCTCTGTGATGTCATCATGGAGGAGTGGAAGAGGACTCCAGTGGCAACCAGTGAAGCCCTGGTGAACTCCATGCCCAAGAGGGTTAAGGTAGTGCTGGAAAATAATGGTGGCCACAAAAAACATTGACACTTTTGGCCCAATTTGGACATTTTCACTTAGAGGTGTACCCACTTTTGTTGCCAGCCGTTTAGACATTAATGGCTGTGTATTGAGTTATTTTGAGGGGACAGAAAATTTACGCTGTTATACAAGCTGTACACTCACTACTTTACATTGTAGCAAAGTGTGATTTCTTCAGTGTTGTCACATAAAAATAATAATGATATAATAAAAGATTTACAAAAATGTGAGGGGTGTACTCACTTTTGTGAGATGCTGTATATCCTATGTTTAAATAAAACAAATCTAGGAGACCCATGTAATAAAAATCTTAGATGTTAAAGCGGACCTTCAGTCATTTTTTCAACTTTCCATCTATTAAATCTTCTGCCCTTCTTGTTTTAACTGTGGATAGTAAAGCATTTTTTTCTGCAAGTAAATACCTTGTCTGATCATTAGCCTAGGCTTATGACATTATGCACAGCTCTCTCTCTCTCTCTCTCTCTCTCTCTCTCTCTCGCTCTCATGAGAGTTTGCCAGGAAGGGAGGGGGGAAGAGTCATAAGAGTATAAGAGGCCCAATGAAAGCTGCAGGGCTGCAGAGCTAGAGGTGTGCCTCTGTGTGTCTGTGTGAATCCAGGAAGTGAACAGGCAGCAGCTTCCGCTGCCCACAGTTAAAATGGCTGCAGCCAGACTTAGTGGAGGGAGATTTCTGCAGCATATTTGGCAAGTGCAGAATCACAGTATATATAAAATAATATGCAAAGTGGTTGGAGGGAAGCTTTAGATTTTTTATTACAAATTATGTGAGCAGACTGCAGTTCCTCTTTAAGTCTCTAAACCGGAGCCCCCCATTAAGCTGAATTTGTGACCAGGCTATGGACATTCAAATATTTCCATATTTATAACAACCAGTAAAGAAATTTAAAACAAGCTATAACTGACATCTGCAGCTGCAGCCACTCTGGAGATTTGAACAGTTTGTCTCTTGCCGGTTCCCACAGGTGAAGCTTCAAAGTCGCTTGATTCCCCTCCGACCTTGAAGCCGCCCCATGCAGAGCGACTTCAGCGCGGCTTGTAAATGACTTCTGTATACAAGTCAATGCAAGTCGCTCCGAAAAGGTAAAGGAACCTTTTTCTAAATCAGAGTGACTTGAGTCGCTCCTATTAGAACAGTTCCATTGTACTGCATGGAGCATGACTTGTCAGACGACTAGGTCGCCTGACAAATAGCCCCTGTGTGAACCAGCACTTACTTCTTGCTGGCTTAAACATTTGTTAGCATCCATTTAATGTTTTTTGGCATAAAAGATGTAGGTTTTCCTTCTGATTCTCCTGATTGTTTAAAGTCCAAATCTAGGAATTAGAGATATGCTACTGATTTAGTGACCCCTGCAGTACAAGGGTTAACTGCTTGTTCAGTCTAGTAAGAAGGTGTAATATTTACATTATTCCTCACTCCAGTAGGGTGCCTCAAGCAAAGAGACTAGTCCCACAAAGCCTCCTCTATATTACTCACTTGCCCACAGTCACACTCCCGTCTCCGCATACAATACAGGGTTATTTGCCCTGCATTGTATATGATGATGCTGAAGGACCACCCATAGCATAGAGCACCAAGGGGAGAAGAGGAGAGTGCTGGAGCCAGCCTGAGCAGGGGTAAGGTAAGAAAAAAGTATCTTCTAATACCTAGAGTTGGGCTTTGGAGAAATTTCCTCTAAGGTGTGCAGTACATGTCGTATAACAATAATAACCCTTGTACTTAGTCATATTTAGATATTAAGGCCTCATTCAGACGGGTGCTGGCACCCATACTGAGTGAAAGCTGCCTTGGTTTTGCTGTCTGCATCCATCCCAAGCTGCGTGCAGGCAGTCTATAGGAGTAGATGCAGGCACAGTGGCTACACAGCCCCAAACGCACAATATCTGAAGTCCAGAGATGCCAGAAAAGCATGGATGTGGCAGAACGTCCAAGGTATGTATAAGTACTGTTTCAGTAATTTAATGCTTGGAAAGGATTTTGATGGTTTGTGTTGTTTAACTTTACCCCTACACCGAACACAGCACCAACCAGAAAGTGAAGTAGATTTTCAGTTCCCTCCCAAAAAAAATAAAAGTCAGCAGCTGACTTATTGTAGCTGCTGATTTTTAATAAAAGGACAATTACCTGACCAGAGATCCAGTGCTGTCATCACCCAGGCCGGTTCCTCACCAGTGTTCAGGTCCCCGGCGCCGACATGTTTATTAAGGGAAGTAGGGAACTTGGATCGCCTAGGTGATCTGATCTGAAGTGGGAGCAGGTACATGTCAAAACCAGGTACCCGCTCCCAAAAAAGAAAAAAAAGGCCAAAAGTGGGGACGAGTGGAGGCGGAAAAGTGGAACTTCCCCTTTTGGGTGAAATTCCACTTTATACCTGTACTGTAGGCCAGGGTTCTCCAAACTATGGCCATCCAGCTGTTGTGGAACTACACATCTTATGAGGCATTATAACACTCTGACATTCACAAACATGACTAGGCATGATGGGAATTGTAGTTCCTGAACAACTGGAGGGCCATAGATTGGAGACCCATGCTCTAGGCAAACATATGCAGTTATGTATTTATTACATGTAGTACAGCATACAGTCCAGATGGTTGAATTCATCAGACTGCTGCTTCTCTTTCCAGCCACAGGCAAAGCTTAAGTAGGTGACCTAGCTGTAATACTTATCTGCACTTGAGGAAAGTGAGGTCACCAACCTGGCTGTGCTGTCTTACATGACGGTGTAAATCTCAAGACTGAATGGACAGAAATGCTAATCCCTTGGCAGATAAAACAGCTCCCATGTACAGTATGTATGTTAACAGTGTATTTAGCTGTTGTCTGAAAATTAGAAACCAGTGCTTTCGCATATTGTAATATTGTAGGCTCATCTTTATTTATGAATACACAGTATGTATTTATTTATGTTCATGCAGATGCCCCACGGGTACAGTAAAGAGAATTATATTTAAATTGATACCAATTGTGGTTTGGCTGCCCATGTACAATCTGAAGGAATGGCTCCTCAGTGACATGATATCTGGCATCAGCACAGGGATGGTGTCTGTTTTGCAAGGTAACATATTTATATATGTATTTATATTTTTTTCCATTATTTTATATTGCCTACAGTATATGCATATTGCATCAGATGTGAAGTTTAGTCAGATGTGAGTATAAATCAGTCAGTTCACTGGCTCAAAGGGCTATAGTTATCACAGTTACCATAATATCTATTTATTTTATATATTTATGTGATCCAGCTAACTATTAATGTGTCCTTTGCAGTGGGCTCCGGGGTGCCAACTTGGGGATGTCTGTGTCACAGTTAGACACCGAACTCCCATAAGATTTTGGCAGCCATTTTGGACAGACGTGTGGTATAAAAGTTCTCAAACGGCATCACAGGGAGAAGAGAACTGCACAGTTGAGGACCCAGGAAAAAGAAATTCCATTTCTTTTGATGGGAATGCTGAAAGCCAGGATGTAAAGGTTGGAGGCTGGGGATTGCTGAGCACTGAAGGTGGGAGCAGAGGAGGAGTGTTTATTCACACAGATAGTGTACAAAACGCTTACAGAAATGTCATTACCTGCTTGTGTGATTGGCTCACTGATTTTCCCAAAAGTCTACATAAGATACAATTTAAGTCAAAGTCAAATTTTAGGCTTCCTCTGCAAAAGGAATTTCAGTTTTGGTGAAATACTCCCCAAGGGTTATGCTTGAAGGGATGCATACCCTGTTGCTTTTCTAATTAGAACACTGAGAGTGCATTGACTATAATCCACCAGACATCCCCATACAGATTCAGTCTGCTTAGGAGATGGTGAAACATATACAGTTGCAAGAAAAAGTATGTGAACCCTTTGGAATGATATGGATTTCTGCACAAATTGGTCATAAAATGTGATCTGATCTTCATCTAAGTCACAACAATAGACAATCACAGTCAGCTTAAACTAATAACACACAAAAAATTAAATGTTACCATGTTTTTATTGAACACACCATGTAAACAGTCACAGTGCAGGTGGAAAAAGTATGTGAACCTCTAGACTAATGACATCTCCAAGAGCTAATTGGAGTGAGGTGTCAGCCAACTGGAGTCCAATCAATGAGATGAGATTGGAGGTGTTGGTTACAGCTGCCCTATAAACACACACCAGTTCTGGGTTTGCTTTTCACAAGAAGCATTGCCTGATGTGAATGATGCCTTGCACAAAAGAGCTCTCAGAAGACCTACGATTAAGATTGTTGGCTTGCATTAAGCTGGAAAGGGTTATAAAAGTATCTCCAAAAGCCTTGCTGTTCATCAGTCCACGATAAGACAAATTGTCTATAAATGGAGAAAGTACAACACTGCTGCTACTCTCCCTAGGAGTGGCCGTCCTGTAAAGATGACTGCAAGAGCACAGCGCAGACTTCTCAATGAGGTGAGGAAGAATCCTAGAGTGTCAGCTAAAGACTTACAAAAGTCTCTGGCATATGCCAACATCCCTGTTAGCAAATCTACGATACGTAAAACACTAAACAAGAATGGATTTCATGGGAGGATACCACAGAGGAAGCCACTGCTGTCCAAAAAAAAAATTGCTGCACGTTTACAGTTTGCACAAGAGCACCTGGATGTTCCACAGCAGTACTGGCAAAATATTCTGTGGACAGATGAAACCAAAGTTGAGTTGTTTGGAAGAAACACACTATGTGTGGGGAAAAAGAGGCAAAGCACACCAACATCAAAACCTCATCCCAATTGTGAAGTATGGTGGTGGGGGCATCATGGTTCGGGGCTGCTTTGCTGCGTCAGGGCCTGGACAGATTGCTATCATGGAAGGAAAAATGAATTCCCAAGTTTAGACATTTTGCAGGAGAACTTAAGGCCATCTGTCCAGCAGCTGAAGCTCAACAGAAGATGGGTGTTGCAACAGGACAACGACCCAAAGCATAGAAGTAAATCAACAACAGAATGGCTTAAACAGAAGAAAATACACCTTCTGGAGTGGCCCAGTCAGAGTCCTGACCTCAGCCCGATTGAGATGCTGTGGCATGACCTCAAAAAAGCGATTCACACCAGACATCCCAAGAATATTGCTGAACTGAAACAGTTCTGTAAAGAGGAATGGTCAAGAGTTACTCCTGAACGTTGTGCACGTCTGATCTGCAACAACAGGAAATGTTTGGTTGAAGTTATTACTGCCAAATGAGGTTCAACCAGTTATTAAATCCAAGGGTTCACATACTTTTTCCACCTGCACTGTGAATGTTTACATGGTGTGTTCAATAAAAACTTGGTAACATTTAATTCTTTGTGTGTTATTAGTTTAAGCAGACTGTGATTGTCTTATGTAGTGACTTAGATGAAGATCAGATCACATTTTATGACCAATTTGTGCAGAAATCCATATCATTCCAAAGGGTTCACATACTTTTTCTTGCAACTGTATGGATGTGTATATGTAGAGCTCTTCTGAGCAATGAAAGGTAGGAATCTGATACAAAGTTTGCCAAAATCCCTGCAATGTAGATTGATCACTTAGAGGGGATTATTTTTTTCTCAAGAAAAATGGAGTTAGTCTTGAAGGAACTTGCAAAGTTCTGCGTGTGTATGTTTGTTGAAAGGAAAAAACACAAACTGGAGTATGTTGATTTCTGTTTTCTAGGCTTGGCATTTGCTCTTCTGGTAAATGTTTCCCCAGCTTATGGACTCTATTCCGCTTTTTATCCCATATTAATATATATTTTCTTTGGAACATCTAAACATATCTCTGTTGGTAAGTAAAATTCTTCTATTAAAATTATCATCCTTATATATTACATAGTACACAGTTTGTACATTTATAACTGGTACAAGCATGGGTGACAGAGGGGAAAGCCCTGACTGAACAGACATTTTAAGCTAATAACTAAAAGTAGAATTCTAGGCCAAAAATACTAAAGGGCAAACAAGCAGAAATTTTAATGCAGAACAGACCTGCTTTGTCTCTTCTGCAATAACGTTACTTACCTGCTTGCCTACTCCTGTACAGTGAGCTGCACATGCATAGCTCATTGTACAAATCCAGCAATGCCGAATCTGACTGAACTCCTGCACATGCACAGCCAGCGACTGAGACTCAGAAGCCAGCCTCCCGAAGATGTCAGCGGCCGGGTGGGGAGCTCCGGGACACCGCATCGCTGGAGCTGAGGTGAGTATAGGCATGCCAGGATTGCTAACTCACATTTGCTTGTGCTGTCAACCAAACTATCAAACCATCAAATGACTGGTGTCATAAATGAACACATGTACAGCACCATGGTAGTTACAGATCAAACAGAGGCTAAGATGGAAGCTTCCTTGGTAGTGTTGAGCGAACCCGGACTGTAACGTTTGGGTCCGTACCAAACTTTGGGGTGTCCAGGACCCGGACCCAAACACGGACATTTCAAAAAACGTTTGGGTTCGGGTTCTGGTAGTTGATCACGCATGTTGAATAGCTGCAGGGCAGCCAATCAACAAGCATTTCACTGGTTTGCCCTTAGAAGCCATCACAGCCATGCCTACTAATGGCATGGCTGTGATTGGCCAGTGCATCATGTGACCCAGCCTCTATATAAGCTGGAGTCACTTGATGCTGCAGTCACATGCTCTCTGAGACTCTGACTAGTATAGGGAGAGGAAGCTGCCAGCGTTTTTGTGAGGTACAGATTCCAGACATTTTAACATCTGATCCTGCATCCCGAGATTACTACTACTGTTGCTCTGAGGGACAGATTGCAGAAATTTGAGATTTCACATACTGCTGCTTTGAGTGACAGATTGCAGATCAAATCCTGCATAACACAACGATCGCTACGATCGTACACAACAATCAGATTGTGGGAGTAATTTGAGATTTCACATACTGCTGCTTTGAGTGACAGATTGCAGATCAAACCCTGCATTACACAACGATCTGACTGCACTAGGTAGAGGCTTCTGCTTAGAGGGTCAGATTATTGTTCAAAAATCATTGCCTGCTCCTATAGGGCCAGGTTCCAGCTGTTGCTGTAAGTGACAGATTATTTATTGTTCAAAAATCATCTCCTAGTTCTAAAGGGAGAGCTTCCAGCTGTTGCTGTAAGTGACACATTATTGTTCAAAAATCATCCCCTAGTTCTAAAGGGGGAGGTTCTAGCTGTTGCTGTAAGTGACACATTATTGTTTGAAAATCATCTCCTAGTTCTAAAGGGATAGCTTCCAGCTGTTGGTGTGAGCAGTGCATTTCTTGCACCAAAATAAAAAGTCCGGCTACGTTGGTGTTTAAAAAAAAAAAAAAAAGGTATTAATTGGTATTAATAAATACTTACATAGGGCTACATAGTACATTTGCGGGCTTAATGAGGAGAGCAAATAAGGGACGTGGTCATGGTGCTGCTGGTGATGCTGTTGTTGGTGGTGTTGGTGTACCTCCTGTTGGAAGGAGAGGACGTGGTCGAGGTGTGCCAGCTACATGCACAAGGGAAACACCTTCCTCAGGTAGCCAACAGAACCTTCACCGGTATATGGTAGACCAGAATGCCCCTCAATAATTGGTGAGGCCAGAACAAGTACAGGCGATAGTACATTGGGTGGCTGACAATGCCTCCAGTTCCTTCACATTGTCTCCCTCCCGGTCCCTTGATGAAAGCTCAGAGTTGGCACCTGAACCCCATGGCCATCTGTCTTTCACCTCAGCCACTTGTAAATTAGCCAAGCAGTCTGAGCCCCAAGTCCTGCAAGAGACTCTTATGCTTTTTGATGACTCTCCTGGTGTGCTTTCCGTGGGCCATCCATATAGCGCTGCCCCGAAAGTGGAAGACATTGAGTGCACCAATGCCCAACCACTTCTGTTGCAGGATGAGGACATGGAAACACCAGCGCAGCACAACTCTGATGATGACGAAACACAGGTGCCAACTGCTGCAGCTTCCCTCAGTGTGCAGACGTGGAAGATGATGAGGAGTAGGATGATGAGCTCCTAGACCCCACATGGACTGAGGGTCATGCGAGCGACATGTGCAGTTTGGAGGAAGAGGTGGTGGTCGCACAGAGGCACCAGCACAGCAAAAGAGGAAGCAGATAAAGGTGGTGCTTGGATATGGTGCTGTCTAAGTAATGGAAAATAAATGTCTTCTTGATAACCTGTGATCATATGTGCTGGTGGGGTCCTAAGTAAAGTCTTTTTAATCAAGTTGTTTTTTTCATACTATTGTATATATATAAACTGGAAAGTGCAAGTGCAATTGTAGTACGTGTTATACCATAAAAATGGTATGTAGCAATAAGTATTCCAGAAAAATGGTAAGAAAGGTGCTTGGAGAGTATGCAAAAAGTGTGCAAAAACAATGTGCAAAGAAATGTGTCATCTGCAGTAAAGTGCTAATTCATAAAAGTGTCCAGTATAAGTAATATTAAAAAATGTTAAAAAATGATATCTTCTTAGTGTGTGCTGGATTAGTAAGTGGTCTAGCCAACCATTTTTTTGATTTATAGTCCCAGAAAAACGTGGTACAAATATCAACAGTTACATAAATCAGTAAAAAGGTAAGTAAGGTGACCTAGCAGGAAACTCAACGTCACATCCGGTTAGCGGAGAGAGTAAGCTGGAACGCACGCTGAGACAGCGAGGAGAGCTGCAGAGCTCCCCCATCCAGCTGACCTACTCCCACCGGCACTGCGACACCTTTTAGAAATTTCCCTATCCCTTTTTCTCACATTACCCCTTTTAATCCTTTTACCCTATGGGACCATTTGTACCTCGTTTTTACTTCAAACAAATGTATCCAAACCTTGCTTTAATAAATTAGGATACATTTAAACACGCTGCACTATGGAGTCCTCTCTGTTTTTTACCTTATAAACTCATTGGAAACTCGTCTTGGGACCCCCTGACATTTTGGAAAAGTGGAAGACCATCGAATAAGAGGAGGAACCCACTCAAATAGGACCCCCGAAAGAACACCAGAGGAACACCCCATCCAGGAACAAGTCTTCAGGAGATTAAAGTTAGGCACGCGGCCCCTGCAGGGGCAGTGCCCTCTGGTAAGGAGAAACTACATAGGGGGAGCACGAGTGAACCCACAATCTCAAGTCACCAAATTTACAAAGAATAGTCACTTGAAGTCACGATTTTTCACATGATGGACTGATTTATGTAACTGTTGATATTTGTACCACATTTTTCCGGGACTATAAATCAAAAAAATGGTTGGCTAGACCACTTACTAATCCAGCACACACTAAGAAGATATCATTTTTTAACATTTTTTAATATTATTTATACTGGACACTTTTATGAATTAGCACTTTACTGCAGATGACACATTTCTTTGCACATTGTTTTTGCACACTTTTTGCATACTCTCCAAGCACCTTTCTTACCATTTTTCTGGAATACTTATTGCTACATACCATTTTTATGGTATAACACGTACTACAATTGCACTTGCACTTTCCAGTTTATATATATACAATAGTATGAAAAAAACAACTTGATTAAAAAGACTTTACTTAGGACCCCACCAGCACAT
>BLSH010499609.1:103381-113807 GCA_018402905.1 Glandirana rugosa
ACGGCTACATTTGTGCCGCCAAGGGGGGGCTGGCCTAACATGGGCATGAGAGATCTAACTGATCCCAGTGACAGGGATCAGTAGATCTCCCATGCCTGCACTAACAGAGCGGGGAACCGCCGTGTTTACATCGGCAGTTCCCCGTTCTTTCCCTGTGGCCGCTCATCGCGGCTCGCCTGCGGACATCGGGTCCGCCCGAGCAGCGGGCACACTCCTCAGGAGTGCGACGGGTGCGCCCCCTAGCGGCTGTTCGCAAATCGCCGTCTTTTTACGGCGATTCGCGCTCAGCATTCCGACTGCCGCTGTGAAAACACGGCACGCGGTCGGGAACTGGTTAACTGGAGTTAGGAATCAAACATGAAGTTTATGTTCACCTGGTACAGTAAAAGTGAATGTTTTTATGTGATTAAATATTTTAAAAATGTACATTTTTTTTAATGTTGGTAAATAAAATGTGTGTATTTCATTTCAGGAATTAGTGGCATTTGGATTAGGGAACATAGTTTGTGGCTGTTTCAAAGGTTTTGCTGTTAGCACAGCCCTGTCAAGGTCAGCTGTCCAGGAAAGCACTGGAGGGAAATCCCAGGTACCGTAACATTGTAAGGTTTAATTGACTATATAGAACAATAATGTAAAAAAATGCAGAGAAATAAACCAATGATATCTATTTCAAAAGTGGGTATCCTATAATCACATATGAAAACAAATGATATGGTTCAGTAAACTGCACAAAGGGAGTCCGGGCATGTGTATTCTCCTTAATACATGCTGAAAATTCAATCAATAATACATGCTTCAATTGACTTGTGACCGTGCTCCACTCTAAATGATATGCTGCTTCAATCCACCCTTCACATATAAAAATGTGATCCTGAGTGCTCCCACAGTAAGTGCTCATTTACCAACTGCAGTTGACCCCTTAATATTAAGCAGGTGAAATATGCGCTCAATAATAAGCCAGAATCAGACACTCCGTCACTCTGGTGGGATTCCAAATAATGGTTAATATCACCTTAACATGTTACTCAGACCAAGTAGCAAAAGTTCCTCAGAGAGAATATCATTGTGCAAAACACTTATAAAATGTAAAACAAATATAAATTCCACAGTGTCCACTCACACATTGCAGTGCCCCATCTGGCACCCGATATGGCCAGCCAAACAGTAATATCAGAACCGTCGCTACCTCCTAGGAGATCGGTGCCAGTGTACATTCCACGCAGATGAAAGTTCCTCACAGGATGTGACCCAAGCAAAAGAAAGTCCTGCTTCTATGCATTTCATCACCAGATGTTGTCAAGAAGCTGTGCTCATTCATCCAGAGTGGGGGCACTCTAATACAGGAGGTGTCTTACTGGCCAGATCACCAGGTGAAAACAGGGGGAAAAAAGATTAACCTCCCTGGCGGTATGATTATGTCAGATTTTTGCGTATCAAATCGGTACATATATTCGCATAGAAATTTGGCATTTTATATTGTAGGCCTGTAATTCTTAGGAATAACTCACTTAAGACAAGAGTCTAGTAGACATCCCGGGTATGATAAAGTTTGCAATAACGAAATCATAAATTATATTATAAATGAAAAAAAATTATAATATAATAAATAACTATAAATAATTATCAAAAATAATAATATAATAATAGTAAAATTTATTCAATAATGTAATCTAGTCAAAAACAGTGAAATTTGATCAGTTGCAGAATTGTCGCTGTCGTCACTTTCAGTGTCTGATGATAAACTTCAACAAAAATCAGTATCACTCAATTCTGCAAATGATTCTTATTTACTATTGCTGTGTTCTAGCTGATCAAAAACCACTTTTCATGTAAAGGGATGCTTTTTTATGCCATGGACATTCTCAAGTTTCCAGGCAGAAAGAATGGCATATTTAATATAGAAGTGCATGCAGGGCACTGGGCAAAGAACTAGGGACAAAAGGGATGTGAAATGATTTGATACAGTAATGTAATCTTACAGATTACAGTGTACTGTATGTTTACTGTGTTTCACTTTTTGAATTTCCCACCAGGCTCCGCCTTGTGCCCTACAACGCTCGCAGGGAACGGAGCCCGGCATCACACAGGCATTGGGCGGAGGACACAGCCCACAGACACAGCGGGGGGACATCGCTGGATCCAGGGGACAAGGTAAGTAACCCAGCCTTGGATCCAGCGATGCGATCCCGAGTGTGGCTCGGGGTTACCGCTATTTGCAGTGAAAACATACCCCGAGCCACACTCGGGAATACTGTCAAGAAGGTTAAAAAAAAAAAAATGAATGGAGCCACCACATCTAATAATTGGAAAGCTGCAATATATTGCATTGTTGGGTTTGGATTATTACCAATGAAAGATATTTTATGCCCTATGATTAAACCCTGTGGGCAAGGCGAAACACCAGTGACGTGTCCTGGGAGGAGACCAGGCTGAAGCCACTGTTATCTTTTCTTACCTGGGCTATTTATTCAGAGCGTGGCATTCCATCTTTCCACCTTCTATGTTTATATATAGAAGATTGGCTCTCTCAACACCGGTACCTGCATCTAATGTGAGTCAACAGAACATTATAGGCTGACTGCTTGGAGGGGCACCCAAAGCTTATATGTTATGCCCAGCTGATAGCGTTTTGCATCTAAGCCTTTTGATTTTAGTTTTTTTGTAATATAGTCAAGAGAAAACGTAAGTATACCACATGGAAATTGTTGAGTATTTCAACATAAATAAACAGGCAAACATTAGATCTTCATTTAAACATTGCCTACAGAAAAAGGTGATCTACTTGAATAAAATCTGTTCTTTGAAAAAATGCCCTTTCGATAATTTACTGTATATTGTGTAAAAAGTAAGTACTCCCTTGGCATCAGAAACTAGTATTGACCCCTTTGAGCAGAAATTACTTTTGCATTTTGCATAACTGTCCAGTTTTTGATATTACATTTTTGACCGCTTCTTCTTGCAAACTTCCTTTAGTTGCACATTGTTTGTAGGTTTCCTAGCATGACCTGCCCCTTTCAAAACCAACTACAACATTTCAAAGAAATTTCCTGTAAATCAGGGTGTTGACTGGGGGGAGTCCATAATCCTCCATCTCTTCTTTTTGAGCTATTCTTTTGTTGATTTTCTAGTGTGTCATTAACAGGTACATATTCTTCCTTATCTTAAAGTGTTTTTTCATTTCATTTTGGATTTTCTGCCCTGTCTAATTGTGGAGATTTCTCTTCACTTCCTGCCCAATTGCCAAAACAGGAAATGAGAGGAAAGCCCTCCAAAGTGAGGGAATACCAGGGTGGCACCAGGGTCACAAGAACTAGTGTCTCCATTGGAAGATTTCCTCTCTATTACTGTTCTGATGTCAACATAAAATTTGTGATTTTCATTTCATTTCACTTTCAATGGTAACAGGAAACAGGACGAATAGAGATAGTCAATAGGGGCAAAAACAGCAATAGAACCTGCCAAGAGTTCTAATCAATCTCCACTCCATCCAAAACTAAAAGAAACAGTTTTGCCTTTTATGACACTTTAAAGTAGCATTCCATTAAAATCCTAACTATACCTAACCTAATCCCACCCCATTCTAAGCCTATTCTAGGTACTCTGTGAAGGAAAAGATGTCTATACTTGCCTATGCTGACTGCGCTCTGGTCTGGTCACATGATCAGTTCCCAGCACCGGCTTCAGTGTAGAGGAGGGACAGCTGACAATGGATGCCCCATAGTAAACCTATGGGTGATATCATCGACCAGATTCTGCAACTGTAGGCCTCTTCGCTGAAGTTGGCCGCTGGAAAGATCATGTGACCGGACCGTAACACCCTCAGTGTAGGGAAATATAGACATCTATTTAATTTCACAGAATAGGCTTAGCAGATAGATGGGAGCAGGTTTAGGTATAGTTAGGATTTGACTAGAATGCTACTTTAAGTCCTGACAAAGCTATCAAATTAAAAGGAGCATAGTGAAAGTGTAAAGATTGGTCTGTAGTAGGTATGGAGGTGTGAGTGCTGGGTTACTGCACAAATATAGGGGGGGGGGGCATAAAGGGCACCATGATTCAACTAACAAAATGCTGTATATGCCTTTTGTATATGGACAGATTTAGTTTTGCCTGAAGCTCATCTTTAAACAATATCTGTTAATGGTATCATTTGTTAAAAATAAATAGTGTCTATCCAGAACAGTTTTGTCAGGTTTGACATTTTCTTCATAGCAGTACTGAAAACTAACTGATTTTATCATTGCAGATTTCTGGTCTTATCTCTGCTCTAATTGTTATGATAGTCACTTTGTCTATTGGATTCCTTCTAGAAGCCTTACCTAAGGTATTTACACCTTTGTAATACTACACAATGTAAAAAGATAATGATGTTTTTTTACTGCATTAAAGGGCGGTGGTGGTGGTGGTGGTGAAGGGGGGGTTCTCAATTCTGCCATGTTTTCACTGAACATTCCCTGGTTGTAAACTTTTCCCAGGACCCCAGCAAAGATGAGCTTCATCTGGTCGGATGAGAAGAGGTGGGTGGATGACGTCACAATCTCAGCCAATCCGAAGAAGCTTTGCGTTCATTCGTAGAATACAAAGTTTCCCGTGAATGAATGAGAAGTGCTCAGCCCAACCCTCTTTTGTTCTAGGTGTGGGACTGGAAGTTCATGTCCCACTTCTGAAACACAGAGCTGTATGCTGTATGTACCCGAGGTAGTTTGTACTGCACACCCAGCAACCATACCTTTTAAGTGTAGTAAATAGTTCATTTTGGCCAACTTGGCCAAAACGATCTGTTTAAAAGGACATTAAACATGGAGTTAGCCTTTAAGTAAATTATGTTATTTATATGGCACATCCTAGTGGTTTCCATTTGAATACATGGAAAAGCTCTTCTGTTTTACTGTTTCAAGTTTGTTTTAACCTTTTATTCAACTTTCTTACAGTTGAGAACCCTCCAACTCCAACCACAGGAGGGAGGGCTAGCTCTCCCGCATCCTGGGAATTATTACTTGGCTGCGCAATTACAGCACCTGTCGGGATGTGGGAAGAGTGGTGGGGTAGATGGGAACAGTCGACTGATGTTGGAATGTACGCCACACGAGTCGATTGTGGAGGCATTGGAGGCACAGTCCTTTGCCCCCGATGCCCCTACACTAAAAATGGTTACCAAGATTTGGACCCAGGTTAAGAAGCAAATGGGTTATAATGGACTTCTGGAAAATACCCCCCTTTGGAACAATAATCAGTTACAGGAACTACGAGAAATAGATATGATAAGGGAGTGGAAGAACTTAGGTATCAATTACGTTGCTCAATTATACACAGAAGGCCACATGAAGTCATTCACGGAGCAAAGAGAGATATACGGGATTTCAAAACATTCCTTTTTTAGATACCCTCAGATTAGACACGCCATGGCTAAACAGTTCACAAGTTCAGAGGTGGAATTAGGGGTTATGCCCATCTTACATACAGTGATAAGAGCAAGCAGTAGTAAAGGCTTGATCTCGAAACTGTATGAGGGCTTGGGAAAGGGGCTGGGAGGACAAAGGGAAACCCATTCCTTAAAGGCAAAGTGGGAGAAAGATGTTGGTCCCTTAATGGAGGAACAATGGAGAGAAGTGTTGGGGTCATGCTTACGGGTCTCAATGGCCCCCTCTCAGAGGGCCTCACAGCTGCTCTTGCTTCATAGAGCATATTACACTCCTCAAAGACTTTTTAGCTTTGGAAAAAGGCAAGATGATAAGTGCCCTAGGTGTCGACACACAAGCGACCTCCTGCATATGATGTGGAGGTGTCCGAAACTATATAGATACTGGGAGGGGATAGTGAACACCATTAACTCAACATTTAGTGTTAATCTGAAACTAGAGGCCAAGCAATGTATATTAAGTGGAGCAGGAGAGCCCACTCGGCCTATAGTCCATAGCTGCCTCTTTCAAGCGAGGAAATTGATTGCTCAAAAATGGCAGGCAACAATCCCTCCCTCACTTGAAGAGTGGAAAAAAAACATTGATGAAACATTGTGTAAGGAAAGGGGGATGTATATTAAGAGAGGTAATTTTGATAAATTCAAAAAAAGATGGGACCCCTGGTTAACTAGCAGGTGGTATCCCCCCTGAAATGATATGCAACTTAAAAATTAAATGTAAATAAGCTCAAGGAAGGATGTAAATTGATATATTATGGGGTGGGCAAGGAGAGGACTTAGAATAGGATCTCAGGCTTTTGGAACCATGAGTGTTGGTGTATGAGTGAGTGGAGTGTGTGTGTGGGGGGGGGGGGGTGGGGATAAGGGGGGGGGGTGGGAATTAGGGGTAGTAACACAGCAATTAGTAATCTCTTCTCCTCTTTCTATACCTTCACCCTCGGAGCGAGCACTCCGGTCCCCCTGCCATGGTAACTAGATATAAAAATGTTAAAAATTTGTAAAATAATAATGTATAAACAATGATAAAGAGAAATAAATAAATAAGAGATAAAAGGGTGAAAGAGAAGAAAATTCCACAATGATGTAACCAAGGAAGAATTTCCTACGAAGTGATAAGCTATAAATGATCTTCCGATGCGGTTATCTGAGTGGTATTAAAAAAAAAAAAAAAAAAAAAATGGCAATTTAGTCAAAAGACTATGACTGATGCTAAATTGAAATTTGACATCAAAATTAACACTGCACTACCATGTAAGAATAAGTAGGGGGCATCTACAAAGCTGCTGAAAGAAAAAAAAAAAAAGGTTTTTCTTCATTTTTTTTCTTACTTTTTTAATGTTGGTAATATACAGTATTTAGTTTATATGTGCAATGGCATTATAAGCAATAGAGTTTACAGTTTTTTGTTTTTTTTTAAATATTTTAAAGTTGCAATTCTGTTTGTCAAAAGGCAATATTTTTGTTTGTATATGTAACAAACGGTGCGTCAAACTTCACATCCGCCCAATGCTCTTAAAGGAGAAATAATTTTTTCAAATGACATTTATTTATTTATTTTGCATTTTAGTGTAAATATGAGATCTGAGGTCTTTTTGACCAAGATCTCACATTTAAGAGGTCCTGTCGTGTTTTTTTTTTCTATTACAAGGAATGTTTACATATGGGATACCTTGCCAGACCTTCAGAGCTCCGTGCCAGAGCCAAGGGCTCCTGCGCGCTTGTGTGGGAGTGATGTCATCTCGGCTCCAGGCACTCAAACTGCTGTAGCCCGCAAACCCGGAAGAAAGCCTGGGGCAAGATGGAAGCCCTCTTAGCAGTGACAGCGCACTGCTGGAGGGCTTTGTTCTAAGGTAAGTTATTCATAATGTGCTAGTACGCGATGAATACTAGCACATTATGCAATTGCCTTACAAGTGTATGTTTATTTTTAAACTGCCGCATTTTACTACTGCTTTAACTATCGATCAAGCTCAACTTCCCTGCGTGTGGCATATTGACTGAATGGGTTGTCAATTTAAGTAATTTATTCTTATCTGAAGAGATAAATAGGAAAATAAATCAATTATTTATAGAAGCATGTATGGCCACCATTAGATATACTTCTTCTACCTCTTAAATAAAGTGATAATTAAACATACTACATTGTGTGACTTTTGTCAACCACTGGGGACCCATATTTAGGATGAATTACTGATGGGATTGCATCTTTGTTAATCCTGCAATGTGGTTGTTCACTTCATTTAATGAATAAAAGATTAATTCACTTGTTATCCAAGATTGGGCAGACAGAGTGAAAACAAAAATTAAATTGTTCACCCATGTGTTTGTATGGAACTAAACATTATATAAAAGAAATATGCAAGAACAATATTTAAACTGCTATAAAAAGTGCCCGTGATAATAAATGAACTATACAAATGAATATAATGCCTTTTCTTCTCTTTTTTAGTCTGTACTTGGAGCTATATGTCTCATTAATTTAAAGGGAATGATGATGCAGTTTAGTGAAGTGCCTGTACTGTGGATGAAGGATAAATTTGATTGTGTAAGTGATATACAACTTTATTAACTGTCATCCGCATGACACATACAAAGACTGTCCACATATGATTAGATCTCTCATCAGGTTCTCATAATATAAGTTATCTGACTGTTTTATCATAGCATTCCACATGAAACAACCCCCAAGGTTATGGACTTACTATAAAGAAAAAAGGAATTAACTTACAGATGCTTAAACAGAACCTACCAGTAATTTTACAAGCTGTAATAACAATATCCAGTATGAATTAGCATAATAAACACATGTTCAGTATGGAAAATAAAATTGCTGGAAACATTTCAGGTATCACAGTATATGTCATTATTTATTTATGACTTCAGTTGGCTTTAAAAGAGAACTCTGAACAAGCAGTTGAAATACATAAACATTTTCTAACAACCAGAAAATGTGTACATTTGTTTATCCACTTTTGTGAATCATGCTACAAGGGCAACATACGATGAGTTCATACTTTGTGCTTTCCACCTTCTGAGCATGTTCCCTGTGTTAGACTGACACTACTGTACAATGCAAAAGAAGCAGAATGACTGACACTGCCAATCTTCTGTCTCTCAATCTTCAGGCAATTGTGCAGGGAATTAAAGGAAACCTAAAGTATATGAATACAAATTAAGCTATTTATATCAACTGTATTTAAAAATTATAAAGTGGAAATGTAGTCAGTTAGAACGTATCTCAGGAGTTTATTCTTGTCTGTGTACTCATGTGACACAGGTCCTATTGTTTCCCCCTGTGTTTTTCCACATTTGTGGAGATCACTCTATTTTTGAGCCATTTTAGTGACTTCTGTTTTAAGTTGTGAAATATAAAAAGGTGTACGTATAGCCAAAATATTTTTTGTAAAGTTTTGGGTAGAATAGGGAAGTCTTAAATTGTTTTTTGTTATCTACGAATTATTGGGAGATTTTCTTACATTCCTGACAAACAAATACTTGGGGGGCACACCCTAACAATGCATTACATTTAAGATGGTGCTGCTATAAGACCATACAAACAGAACAACATATTACAGCACACACATACAAAAATGACATTTAACTCCTGCAAGGCTATTTATAAGCACCTGAACATATAAAGCAAACATGCTCAAATATGGGGATTTAGTCACACTATATGGCCATAGAGTGCTTAAGCCCACTACTGCGTCAAAGTACCCCATTTTCAGTGGGTCCTACACTAACCATAGAATGGAAGATCCTGTCTCATAACCATCGGAGAAATACACTCCTCTTTAGGCAGTAGTGGGCTTAAGCACTCTATGGCCATATAGTGTGACCAATTCCATATTTGTGCATTTTTGCTTTATATGTTTAGGTGCTTTTAAATAGCCTTGCAGGAGTTAAATGTCATTTTTGCATGTGTGTACTTTAATATGTTGTTCTGTTTGTATGGTCTTGTAGCAGCCCCATCTTAAATGTAATGCATTGCTGGGGTGTGCCCCGCAAGTATTTGTCTGTTTTATGGGTTCTGACCAGACACCTTGGGCTGGAGCACCCCATCCTCCCCCCGTCATTACCTCTAATCAGTGTCCACCTGAGCTTTAGGAGGAATACTTTGGTTTTCCCATAAAGAGGAGTATATTTCTCCCATGGTTATGAGACAAGATCTTCCATTCTATAGTTAGTGTAGGACCCACTGAAAATGGGGTACTTTGAGGCAATAGTGGGCTTAAGCACTCTATGGCCATACATTGTGACCAAATCTCCATATTTGTGCATTTTTGCTTTATATGTATTATTTTTTACAGGAGTTAAATGACCTATCTGCATGTGTGCGCTGTAATTTGTTGTTCTTTCTTACATTCCTGTCTTAGATGCAACAGAAAGGCACGATTAGAAAGTTAGAGGACAGGTGTCCCCAATGAATGTTTTCCCTATACCAGTTGTGCTTATGACAGCTCTAAACATTTTGGATTTCTTATCACTTTCTGTCTCAGTGACAATGGTCATGAGTACAAATAGAAAATCATGAGGTCTCACAACCATAAGTTATTTTAAAAAAGTGAAATAATTATTAGCTGCAGAAAGGTACTGATTGTAGCCCTTTATTAAAATAATTTAAAATTGGAAGAGGCCAATATTCCAAATTCGCCTAAAATGATCATAACGTTTTATCCAATAAGAGAAATCTGTAATCAAAGATAATCAGCCTTTCTAAATAGAGGCATACCAAAATATTCATCAACGTCAAGTATGATGTCAGAGCTTTCCATTCCAGGATTTGTCTAAAGAATATAGCATTTCTCAGCAGTATAATATCAAGGATCTTGAAATCAGTGATTATGAGGCAGGAAGACTATGCATTGTAACACCAGACAAGACTCTTCTGTTTGTCTCATTGTGAAATCCATAATATATAATGCAATGTAGAATGAACAACACTGAGCACTTGATATGTAGATAATCCCCAAAGCAAATACTGGCAGATGGGATCTAAGCAGCATG
>BLSH010499644.1:0-11641 GCA_018402905.1 Glandirana rugosa
TTGTTCTAAAATCATCGCCTACTCCTATAGGGTCAGGTTCCTGCTGTTGCTGTAAGGGACAGATTATTCTTCTAAAATCATCGCCTACTCCTATAGGGTCAGGTTCCTGCTTGTGCTGTAAGGGACAGATTATTGTTCTATAATCATCTCCTAGTTCTAAAGGGAGAGGTTCCTGCTGGTGCTGTAAGGGACAGACTCTTGTTCTAAAATCATCACCTACTCCTATAGGGTCAGGTTCCTGCTGGTGCTGTAAGGGACAGATTATTGTCCTATAATCATATCCTAGTTCTATAGGAGAGGTTCCTGCTGCTCCTGTAAGGGACAGATTATTCTTCTAAAATCATCTCCTAGTTCTATAGGGAGAGGTTCCTGCTGCTCCTGTAAGGGACAGATTATTGTTCTAAAATCATCTCCTAGTTCTATAGGGAGAGGTTCCTGCTGCTCCTGTAAGGGACAGCTTATTGTTCTATAATCATCTCCTAGTTCTAAAGGGAGAGGTTCCTGCTGGTGCTGTAAGGGGCAGATTACTGTTCTAAAATCATCTCTTAGTTCTATAGTGAGAGGTTCCTGCTGCTTTTGTAAGGGACAGATTATTGTTCTATAATCATCTCCTAGTTCTAAAGGAAGAGGTTCCTGCTGCTCCTGTAAGGGACAGATTATTGTTCTAAAATCATCTAGTTCTATAGGTAGAGGTTCTTGCTGCTCCTGTAAGGGACAGCTTATTGTTCTATAATCACCTCCTAGTTCTAAAGGGAGAGGTTCCTGCTGGTGCTGTAAGGGACAGATTATTGTTCTAAAATCATCTCCTAGTTCTATAGAGAGAGGTTCCTGCTGCTCCTGTAGAAGAAGAAGAATGTATTATTCTTTTTTTTGTATTAATAAATACTTAAATAGTGCTACATAGTACATTTGCGATCAGAATGAGGAGAGCGTCAAATAAGGGACGTGGTCGTGGTGCTGCTGGGGCTGCTGGTGTTGGTGAACTTCCTGTTGGAAGGAGAGGACATGGTCGATCTGTTCCAGCTACACGCACAAGTGAAACACCTTCCTCAGATAGCCGACAGAACCTTCAACGTTATATGGTAGGCCCGAATGCCGCTCAACGAATGGTGAGGCCAGAAGAAGTACAGGTGATAGTAGATTGGGTGGCTGACAATGCCTCCAGTTCCTTCACATTGTCTCCCTCCCGGTCCCTTGATGAAAGCTCAGAGTTGGCACCTGAACCCCATGGCCATCTGTCTTTCACCTCAGACTCTTGTAAATTAGTCAAGCAGTCTGAGCCCCAAGTCATGCAACAGACTCTTATGCTTTTTGATGACTCTCCTGGTGTGCTTTCCGTGGGCCATCCACATAGCCCTGCTCCAGAAGTGGAAGACATTGAGTGCACCGATGCCCAACCACTTCTGTTGCAGGATGAGGACATGAAAACACCAGCAAGCATGTCTCTGATGATGACGAAACACAGGTGCCAACTGCTGCAGCTTTCCTCAGTGTGCAGACTGACAAGGAGGGCAGTGGTGAAGGGTGGGTGGAAGATGATGTGCAGGAGGATGATGAGGTCCTAGACCCCACATGGAATGAGGGTCATGCGAGTGACGTGTGGAGTTTGGAGGAAGAGGTGGTGGTCGCACAGAGGCACCAGCACAGCAAAAGAGGAAGCAGGTAGCAAAAGCAGAGTGAGCGTCCCCTAGACAGTAGGCCTGCTACTACCCACCGCACCCAGGGACCTAGCACACCAAAGGCAGCTCAAAGGCATTCCCCCGCGTGGCAGTTCTTCAGACAATGTGCTGTCAACAAGACACGAGTGGTTTGCACGCTGTGCAATGATAGCCTGAGGCGAGGCCTAAATGTTCTACACCTGAGCACAACCTGCATGATCATGCATCTAAATTAAAGGCACAAGCTGCATTGGAATAATTAACCAAGGTATAAACAGGAATGGCGCTGTCTCTGGTATAAAAACAAAGGAGAATATACCGTAGATAAGAAATGGTTTTACAATATTTTATATCCCAAAAACTTTTTATATATCCCCTGCTAAGCTCTGTATGACTGGAAACACGCTGCTTTTTTTTACCGTTATTGAATAAATTTAATTGAACATACTACACCATCGTGGATCTATCTCTCCCTTACTTTATGGAGCGTATATAAGAACGGTGGGAGAAGGCTGCAGGACTTCCCTAAAGCGGATCCCTGGCACCTGGATATACCTAGGAGCATTGTTTTCGAGTGGACCCTGGCAACCCTGAAATAGGAGCGGAGTGGACATAGGACGTAAAGACCCCATTTACCACAGGCGGGCTACCCCTGCAGGGGTGAGGAGATTTTGGTAAGTGGGGACACAAGAGGGGGAGCACGAGTTGATGTCACCCTGCTACTATAAATGAAACACAAAAGTCACCGATTTGGGCACCTCTGTTTTGTCTGCTGATCAATAGAATATTGACGGTTTTGAATATTCGGATTGCTGCCACCTGGACCATTTCTGAACTGCAGGGATCATCCCAAACACAAAAAAGTTTTTTGCACAATTTTTTGCACTATTTCAATTATAAATTATCCATTTTTGGTTGCAGTTATTCTATGAATTGCAGGAACTTTTTATATATAACTTTTTTATATTTTTTATTTTTTACGGACTATTACGGACACGTTTATGGTTTACGGACATTTACGGACAGATCAATTTATGATTTTGGCACACAGGAATTTTACATATAAATGTCAATAAGGTCATAGTTCACTGCTTACACTTCTATGATCTTTTTAGTGGTGTCTTATTTATAATTTATAAAATGTATTTATTTATTTTACGGACATTTACGGACACTTATGATATCTCACATGACACATAAACACTTTGTATAAGGCACATGAGCACTTTAAACACAAGATATATATATAAAACGTTTTTGGGATATAAAATATTGTAAAACCATTTCTTATCTACGGTATATTCTCCTTTGTTTTTATACCAGAGACAGCGCCATTCCTCTTTATACCTTGGTTAATTTTCTCCTTTCCTAAGGGAGTTCTTGAAAGGCAGCAGTCTCGTGGTTCTTTTATTATATTATACATTATATTATATATATTTTTATCCCAGTGCAGGTTTATTTTATATAATTTTTGATGCATTGGAATAATTACCTCAAAATCCAAGAAAGGTCTCGGCCTTCTCCTGCTACCTCCTCTGCTGCTGCATCGGCCTCTTCCTCCACCTCTACAGTGACAGTGTCACCTGCCACCCAGCAAACAGAGTATGTGACAGCAACGCCACCATGTCCGCCACCGTCCCCAAGCATTTCCACACGGTCCAATGGAAGCTTACAGCTCTCCATCTCTCAAACCCTGTAGAGAAAGAGGAAGTGCCCCCCTACACACCCGTGATCCCTGGCCCTGAATGCCAGCATTTCAAAATTCCTGGCCTTTGAAATGCTGTCATTCCGTCTGGTGGACATGGACAGTTTTAAAAACCTGATGGCGGTGGCTGTCCCACAGTATGTGATTCCCAGCCGCCACTACTTTTCCAGGCGAGCCATCCCTTCCCTGCACAAACAAGTCGGGGACAAGATCAAGTGTGCACTGCGCAACGCCATCTGTGGCAAGGTCCACATAACCACTGATACATGGACCAGTAAGCACGGGCAGGGACGCTATATCTCGCTAACTGCACACTGGGCAAATGTAGTGGCGGGTGGGCCTGAATCGGCTAGCCATTTGGCGCATATCCTTCCGCCACCGAGGATTGCAGGGCATTTCTCTTTGCCTCCTGTTGCCTCCTCCTCCTACTGCGCTTCCTCCTCCTCGACCACCTCCTCATCAGCTCAGCGTGACACCTTCACCACCAACTTCAGCACATCCAGGGGGAAACGACAGCAGGCTATTTTAAAACTGATATGTTTAGGGGATAAACCCCACACTGCGCAGGAACTGTGGACGGGCATTGAACAACAGACCGATGAGTGGTTGTTGCCACTGAGCCTCAAGCCCGGCCTGGTGGTGTGCGACAATAGGCGAAATCTCGTAGCGGCTCTGGGCCTAGCCGGTTTGATGCACATCCCTTGCCTGGCGCATGTGCTGAATTTGGTGGTGCAGAAATTTCTAAAAAACTACCAGGATATGTCAGAGCTGCTGCAGAAAGTGCGGGTCACCTGTGCGAACTTTCGGCGTTCTCACCCTGCTGCTGCTTGCCTGTCAGTGCTGCAGCGGAACTTCAGCCTTCCCGCCCACCGCCTCCTATGCGACGTGCCCACAAGGTTGAACTCCACCTAGCACATGCTGGAGAGACTGTGTGAGCAGCAGCAGGCAGTGGAGTTTCAGCTGCAGCATGCACGGGTCAGTCGCTCTGCGGAACAGCAACACTTCACCACCAACGAGTGGGCCTCCATGCGAGACTTGTGTACCGTATTGCGGTGTTTCGAGTACTCTACCAACATGGCCAGTGCCGATGACGCTGTTCTCAGCGTTACTATCCCACTTCTATGTCTCCTTGAAAAAACACTTCAGACCATGATGGAAGAGGATGTGGCACAGGAGGAGGAGGAGGAAGAGGGGTCATTTCCATGGTTATCAGGCCAGTCATTCACAAGTGGCTCGGAGGGTGGGTTCCTGCACCAGCATTGGCAAGGTAAAAAATATTCAAGCCAGGGCACAGTTATGGAGGATGAGGAGGACGAGGAACATCATGAGGAGGAGGAGGAGGAACTGCAGCAGGGTGGCACCCAACGCAGCTCATGGGCATCACTGGAGCATGGCTGGGGGGATACGGAGGAAACAGATGATACACCTCCCACAGAGGACAGCTTGTCTTTGCCTCTGGGCAGCCTGGCACACATGGCCGACTACATTTTGCAGTGCCTGCGCAACGACAGCCAAGTTGCCCACATTGTAACTTGTTCTGATTACTGGGTGGCCACCCTGCTGGATCCCCATTACAAGGACAACGTGCCATCCTTAATTCCCTCACTGGAGTGTGAGAGGAAGATGTGCGACTACAAGCGCACACTGGTAGACGCGCTGCTGAGGGCATTCCCAAATGACACCGGGGGCTCAGTGGAAGCACAAGGCGAAGGCAGAGGAGGAGGAGGAAGAGGCCGCCAACGCAGCTGTGGCACCGCCAGCACCTCAGAAGGCAGGGTTAGCATGGCCGAAATGTGGCAAAGCTTTGTCAGCAGCCCGCCACAACAAACAGCACCACCAGCTGATAGGCAAGGTCTTAGCAGGAGGCAGCATTTCAGCAACATGGTGGAACAGTATGTGTGCACACGCCTACACGTACTGACTGATGGTTCTGCCCCATTCAACTTCTGGGTCTCCAAATTGGGCACATGGCCTGAGCTTGCCCTTTATGCCTTGGAGGTGCTGGCCTGCCCTGCAGCCAGTGTATTGTCTGAATGTGTGTTTAGCACGGCAGGGGGCGTTATCACAGACAAGTGCAGCCGCCTGTCCACAGCCAACGTGGACAAGCTATCATTTATTAAAATGGACCAGGCATGGATCCCACAAGACTTGTCTGTACCTTGTGCAGAATAGACATTTAGACCGGCCTCACACAGCAATTGGTATACTTGTTATTTTGAATATGCCTCAACATTTTGGGGGCTACCCCAATTAGAAAAAAAAAAAACAAACAACAAAAAGTGTTGGCTACCTCCTCCTCCTCCACCACCGCCACTTCCACCTACACTGCCACAGTCACGGCCTAGTCAACCTCTAGGCTCCTACTCCACATCCACCCCCCTTCCCATTTTTATTTTTTTATTTGATTTTAAGTTATTTTCCCTATTCCAATTTTTTAGTAGGGCACTTGTCCTACTCTTACCCAGATTTTACTTCCTTTTGCAGCCTTCTAGCACTTGCCAGGACTTTTTTACAGCCATTTTTGTGCCGAAAAGTTTGGGTCCCCATTGACTTCAAGGGGGTTTGGGGTCCGGGGTAAAGTTCGGGTCAAGTTCGACCGAACCCGAACTTTTTTGCGAAGTTCGGCCGGACCCGCCGAACCCAAACATCCAGGTGTCCGCTCAACTCTAGTCTTTAGCTATATGCCTAGAATTCGTATTTAACCACTTACTGAATGTGCTACCAAATGACGGCTACAGCGCAGCTGGCCAGTTCTGGGAGGGTGTCATATGACGACCTCCTGTGATCACAGATCAGGGTAACCTGTCAATCACAGCAGCCTTTTACCACGTGATCAGCTGTGTACAATCACAGCTGATCACAATGTAAACACAAGCCTGTTATCTGCATTCCTTTCCTCACGCTGACAGCATGAGGAGAGTAGAGCCAATAACGGCTTGTGTAAAAGGGACATCTACACTGATAATCAGGGCACTGATTATCAGTGTCCTGATTATGATTGCAGTCCCAACAGTTCCCACCAGTGCTGCCAATCGGTGCCCACCAGTGCTACCTCCTTATCAGTGCCCACCAGTGCTGACAATCAGTGCCCACCTGTGCCTCCATAACAGTGTCACTTATCAGTGCTGCCTAACAGTTCCTAACAGTGCTGCCTACCAGTGCCCATCGAATCCACCTATCAGTGTTCATCAATGCCACCAATCAGTGTCCATCAGTGCTGCCTATCAGTGCCCATCAGTGCTACTTATCAGTGATAATCAGTGCCGCTTATCAGTGCCTCCTCATCAGTGACCACCAGTGCTGCCTCATCAGTGCCCATCAGTGCAGCCTATCAGTGCCCATCAGTGCCGCCCCATCAGTGCAGCCTATTAGTGCCCATCAATGCAGCCTACAGTATCAGTGCCTTTCAGTGCAGCCTCATCAGTGCACATCAGTGAAGGAGGAAAATTACCTGTTTGCAAAATGTTATCACAAACTATGAAAAGCGTTTTTTTTTTCAAATTTTTTTAACTTTTTTCATTTATTTAGTAAAAAATAAAAATCCAGTGGTGATTAAATACCACCAAAAGAAAGCTCCGTTTGTGTGAAAAAATTTATAAAAATGTCACTTGGGTATAGTGTTGCATGACTGCTCAACTGGCTTTCAAAGTGTGACAGAGCTGAAAGGTGAAAACTGGCCTGGGCAGGAAGGAGGTAAAAGTCCCCAGTAGGCAAGTGATTAAATAAAACAACCCAGTTCAGTAACTGCCTCAGCCCGTGATTAAACAAGTTTTAGGCTGGCCTGTATTTGTGGGAGGAGTCTGGGATTCACTCGTTGGCGTTCTGACTGGAGGGAATCCCCGGTGACGTCACTTCCGGTTCCGGTCTCCGCACGTCAGCCCGTCATCCCGGCTTCTGCAAGTTCGTCCTGTCTCCTCGTGTTCTTACCACCATTGGTGTTCGGCAAACAAAGGGGTTTCAGTGTTCTGTAAGCTGCAGAGGAGGTAGGAGCGGGTCCGGTGGGGAGCGCAGTTCACTAAGCAGGTGACTAATCTTTTACCAACAGCTGCTTTACAACCGTTCAGGCTGTTCCAATTTTATGTGCACTGACAGTGTGCAGGGGGAATTCTGAGAAGGGGGGGCGGCTTCATCTCGGCACCTCAGCAGGGAGGGGGGGTAGGGAGAGTGTGATAGAGCTCTGCATGCTAGGTTAGGAAGGGGTGCGTTGGTGGGTGGCTGCTGCAGGAGTTCTTGCTGCGGCTGTGTCAGGCAGGGGGGGTGTCAGGATCACAGCACGCAGGCTGCATACCATTGGGGAGTTTGGTGGGGGTGCCACAAGGGAGGGTTGCCAACAGAAGGGGGGGTCAGGCATTGGGGTTCCACAGATGCGGGGGGGGAGGGGCTCAGGCCATTCCTGAGGGGGTTCAGGGGCCCTCACTCGGTTGGAGCATTCTGGGTCTTGTGGTTCATCGCTGGTCCCCCTGCCCTTTCATCATTCTCATCACCGCTCCGGCTGCGGTTCATGCTCCTGGGCTCATGGCCCCCTGTCTCACAGGGCACCACGGCCAATCACTGTGGGGCACTCAGCCATCCTTTCCAGGCACGGCCCATTGTCGAGCACCTCGGTTCACGGCCTCAGACATACAGGGCACCACGGCCTTTCATATCAGGCACCAAACTCACATTTCACCAGCACCACGGTCTGTGCTTCTGGGCATCTCGGCCCCATTCATACCGGGCATCACGGCCCAATCATCAGGCAACACAGCCCCATTCCAGGGTTCCACTTAGCATTGTCTGTGTCATTTTTTCTGCTCAGACTGCTAGGTGGGAGTTGGATGCATTGGCTCATATATATTTTTAGCTTTATGCCACTCATTTGCTTTGGTCAGTCATTTAGTTTGCATTTCATGCTATTTTTCAGGTGGGCCTTACGTTTAGAGTTGAGCAAACACCTGGACGTACGGGTTCGGTGGGTGCGAACGAACTTTGGAAAAAAGTCCGGGTTCGGCACCGAACGTTGCCCGAAAGTTATCCCGAACCCCATTGAAGTTGAACTTTTAGGCACAAAAATGGCTGTAACAAAGTCCTGGTAAAATGGGGGTAAGAGTAGGGCAAGTGCCCTACAAAAAAATGGAGATAGGGAAAATAAATTAAAATCAAATAAAAAAAATGGGAAGGGGGGGTGGATGTGGAGTAGGAGCCTAGAGGTAGACTAGGCCGTGACCATGGCAGTGTAGGTGGAAGTGGCGGTGGTCGAGGAGGAGGAGGTAGCCAACACTGTATTTTTTTTTTGTTTGTTTATAGTTGGGGTAGCCCCCAAAATATTGAGGCCTATTCAAAAAAACAAGTATACGAATGGCTGTGTGAGTCTGGTCTAAATGTTTATTCTGCACAAGGTACAGACAAGTCTTGTGGGATCCATGCCTGATTCATTTTAATAAAGGTTAGCTTGTCCACGTTGGCTGTGGACAAACGGCTGCGCTTGTCTGTGATAACTCCTCCTGCCCTGCTAAACACATGTTCAGACAATACACTGGCTGCAGGGCAGGCCAGCACCTCCAAGGCATAAATGGCAAGCTCAGGCCGTGTGGCCAATTTGGAGACCCAGAAGTGGAATGGGGTAGACCCATCAGTCAGTACGTGTAGGCGTGTTAAAAATATACTCTTGCACCATGTTGCTGAAATGCTGCCTCTTGCTAAGACGTTGTCTATCAGCTGGTGGTTCTGTTTGTTGTGGCGGGCTGCTGACAAAGCTTTGCCACATTTCGGCCATGCTAACCCTGCCTTCTGAGGTGCTGGCGGTGGCACAGCTGCGTTGGTGGCCTCTTCCTCCTCCTCCTCCTCTGCCTTCGCCTTGTGTTTCCGCTGAGCCCCCGGTGTCATTTGGGAATGCCCTCAGCAGCACCTCTACCAGTGTGCGCTTGTAGTCGCGCATCTTCCTCAGTGAGGGAATTAAGGACGGCACGTTGTCCTTGTAATGGGGATCCAGCAGGGTGGCCACCCAGTAATCAGAACAAGTTACAATGTGGGCAACTCGGCTGTCGTTGCGCAGGCATTGCAGCATGTAGTCGGATATGTGTGCCAGGCTGCCCAGAGGCAAAGACAAGCTGTCCTCTGTGGGAGGTATATCATCTGTGTCCTCTGTATCCCCCCAGCCATGCTCCAGTGATGTCCACAAGCTGCGTTGGGTGCCACCCTGCTGCAATTCCTCCTCCTCCTCGTCCTCCAGAACTGTGCCCTGGCTTGAATACTTTTGACCTGGCCTATGCTGGTGCAGGAAACCACCCTCTGAGTCACTTGTGAATGACTGGCCCGATAACCGGGGAAATTACCCCTCTTCCTCCTCCTCCTCCTCATCCTCCTGTGCCACATCCTCTTCCACCATGGCCCGAAGTGTTTTTTCAAGGAGACATAGAAGTGGTATAGTAACGCTGAGAACAGTGTCATCGGCACTGGCCATGTTGGTGGAGTACTCAAAACACCGCAATACGCTACACAGGTCTCGCATGGAGGCCCACTCGCTGGTGGTGAAGTGTTGCTGTTCCGCAGAGCAACTGACCCATGCGTGCTGCCACTGAAACTCCACTATTGCCTGCCGCTGTTCATACAGTCTCTCCAGCATGTGCAAGGTGGAGTTCCACCTTGTGGGCACGTCGCATATGAGCCGGTGAGCGGGAAGGCCAAAGTTCCGCTGCAGAGCAGACAGGCGAGCAGCAGCAGGGTGAGAACGCCGAAAGTGTGCACAGATGGCCCGCACTTTATGCAGCAGCTCTGACATATACGGGTAGTTTTTTAGAAAATTCTGTACCACCAAACTCAGCACATGCGCCAGGCAAGGGATGTGCGTCAAACCAGCTTGGCCCAGAGCCGCTACGAGATTTCGGCCATTGTCGCACGCCACCAGGCCGGGCTTGAGGCTCAGTGGCAACAGCCACTCATTGGTCTGTTGTTCAATGCCCATCCACAGCTCCTGCGCAGTGTGGGGTTTACCCCCTAAACATATCAGTTTTAAAACAGCCTGCTGTCGTTTCCCCCTGGATGTGCTGATGTTGGTGGTGAAGGTATTACGGATGAGTGGGTGGTCGAGGAGGAGGAGGAGGCAACAGGAGGCAAAGAGAAATGCCCTGCAATCCTCAGTGGTGGAAGGACATGCACCAAATGGCTAGCCGGCTCAGGCCCACCCGCCACTACATTTGCCCAGTGTGCAGTTAGTGAGATATAGCGTCCCTGCCCGTGCTTACAGGTCCATGTATCAGTGGTTATGTGGACCTTGCCACAGATGGCGTTGCACAGTGCACACTTGATCTTGTCCCCGACTTGTTTGTGCAGGGAAGGGATGGCTTGCCTGGAAAAAGAGTGGCGGCTGGGAACCACGTACTGTGAGACAGCCACCACCATCAGGTTTTTGAAACTGTCCGTGTCCACCAGACGGAATGACATTATTTCAAAGGCCAGGAATTTTGAAATGCTGGCATTCAGGGCCAGGGATCGCGGGTGGGTAGGGGGGTACTTCCTCTTTCTCTCCAGTGTTTGGGAGATGGACAGCTGTAAGCTTCCATTGGACCATGTGAAAATGCTTGGGGACGGTGGCGGACATGGTGGCGTTGCTGTCATATCGTCTGTTTGCAGGGTGGCAGGTGACACTGTCACTGTAGAGGTGGAGGAAGAGGCCGAGGCAGCAGCAGAAGAGGAAGCAGGAGGAGGCCGAGACCTTTCTTGGATTTTGAGGTAATTATTCCAATGCAGCTTGTGCCTTGAAGTTAGATGCCTGGTCATGGGGGTTTTGCTCAGGTTGAGAACATTATGCCCCAGCTCAGGCAATCATTGCACAGCTTGCAACCCACTCGTGTCTTGTCGTCAGTACATTGTCTGAAGAGCTGCCACGCGAGGGAACGCCTTTGAGCTGCCTTTGGTGTGCTAGGTCCCTGGGTGCGGTGGGTAGTAGCAGGCCTACTGTCTAGGGGACGCTCGCTCCGCTTTTGCAACCTGCTTCCTCTTTTGCTGTGCTGGTGCCTCTATGTGACCACCACCTCTTCCTCCAAACTCCACACGTCACTCGCATGACCCTCATTCCATGTGGGGTCTAGGACCTCATCATCCTCCACATCATCTTCCACCCACCCTTCACCACTGCCCTCCTTGTCCGTCTGCACACTGAGGCAAGCTGCAGCAGTTGGCACCTGTGTTTCATCATCATCAGAAATGTGCTGCGCTGGTGTTTCCATGTCCTCATCCTGCAACAGAAGTGGTTGGGCATCGGTGCACTCAATGTCTTCCACTTCTGGGGTAGCGCTAC
>BLSH010499655.1:0-10183 GCA_018402905.1 Glandirana rugosa
ATCTGATAAGAACTGTCTGCGGTGATCATATCTGCTTATACAGGCCAGGCATAGAGGTCTCAACAAGGGATAAGTCGCCATTACAACAGTTAGGAGTCAGAATAGTAAGAGTTGTAAAAATGTGTAATAAACTCCCTCCAGAGGAGTCAGCTCAGTAGATTGCTTTAAAAAAGCCTGGATTTTCTAAATGTACATAATATAACTGGGTACTAATATTTATAGGTAAAGTTGATCTAGGGAAAATCAAATTGCCTCTCACGGGATCAGGAAGGAATTTTCCCCCTGTAGTAGCAAATTGTATCATGCTTTGCAGGGTTTTTTTTGCCTTCCTGTGGACCAACTGTGGGTATAGGATTGTGTATATGTGATTGTATGATTTTTTTTTAATTTTTTTTATTGGTTGCACTAGATGGACTTGTTTTGTTTTTCAACCTAACTATGTAACTATGTAAAGTGTGCCAAGAAAATATCCCCCACACCATTACACCACCAGCAGCCTGAACCATTGACACAGGCAGGATGGATCCATGCTTTCATGTTGTTTACGTCAAATTCTGACCCTACCATCTGAATGTCACAGCTGAAATCGAAACTCATCAGACTAGGCAACATTTTTCCAATCTTTTATTGTCCAATTTTAGTGAGCCTGTATGAATTGTAACCTCAGTTTCCTGTTTTAAGCTGACAGAAGAGGCACCCAGTGTGGTCTTCTGCTGCTGTAGCCCATCTGCTTCAAGGTTCAATGTGTTGTACATTCAGAGATGGTATTGTGCATACCTTGGTTGTAATGAGTGGTTATTTGAGTTACTGTTGCCTTTCTAGCATCTTGAACCAGTATGCCCATTCTCCCCTGACAACAACTAAGCATTTTCATCCACACAACTTCCGCTCACTGGATATTTTCTCTTTTTCTGGACCATTCTCTGTAAATCCTAGAGATGGTTGTGTGTGGAAATCCCAGGACATCAGCAGTTTTTGAAATACACTGTACTGGCACCAACAACCATGCCTTGTTCAAAGTTACTTAAATCCCCTTTCTGATGCTCGGTTTGAACTTCAGCAAGTAATCTTTACCATGACCAAATACCTAAATGTATTGAGTTGCTGCCTTGTGATTGGCTGATTAGTAATTTGTGTTACCAAGCAATTGAACTGGTGTACCTAATTAAGAGGCCAGTGAGTGTATATCACAGTTTAGTGTATGTGGTAATCAATTTTGTCAAGCCGAGTGGGGCTGGCAGGGCCAGCTACGGCTTGAGTTTCAATCAATTCAGTAGGAATTGACCAAAATCTGAGCTGTCTAGGTGGCCTTAAACCAACTGGTTTGGCCCGAGCGTCAAATCCTAGCATTTTCAAGTACCTGGAGGGCACAGGTGGCAGCTTCCAGCCCTGTTGCCACCAAACTGTCAAAATCTATGACAGGCTAGAATATGCAGTGGCAGGAGCACTGAGCGGTTCTCACATTTGGGGTGGTATGTGTTCAGGGATGAATGCCCGAATGCAGAACCCCTGCTGTCCCTGAACGTATGTTTGGTAAAGCGGCAGCCGCCTTGTATTTCAGCCCAGCATAGACTTTGCTGGGCTGCATGGTAACGCTGTAGCTTCTGAAAATGTCAGAATTTGATGCTGGTAGACCAAACTGCCACTGTACACAAGGCCTAAGGCCCCATTCACACCTGGGCATTTTGTAAACACGCACAAATTCACGCATTGTTGAACATGTTTCCAAAACGTGTAAAAATGTACTGGTGGTACCATTCATTGTTAATAGTACGCCAAACATGACAAGTATGGATGCACCAATACCATTTTTTAACACTGAGCACAGATACTTTTTTTGCAGGTACTCGCTGATACCAATTACGATACCTATTGCCTAGGAAGAGGGGTGGTTTGGGGGGGGGGGGTTGTTGTTAAGGAGTTGGGTGAGGGCAGGGTGTGAGTAGAGACTGAGTGAGGGCAAGGTAGTTGAGGGTGGGGTGAAATAGGGATTGTGGGGTGGGAGAGTTGGGATGGGAAAGGCTGTGATCGCTGGGGGGAAGAGTATGGGGATAGGGGGGTTATTGGGAGACATTGGGGCAGAGGTGACAGCTGGTGGAGGCAAGGAGGAGGCAACAGGCTGAAGTGACAGCAGTGACTGCAGGCATGGTACAGGAGACAGTCAGAGACCGCAGACATGGTACAGGAGACTGTCAGAGACTGCAGGCATGGTACAGGAGACTATCAGAGATTGCAGGCATGGTACAGGAGACCGTCAGAGACTGCAGGCATGGTACAAGAGACCATCAGAAACTGTAGGCATGGTGCCGGAGACAACTGGAGACTGCATGGTACAGGAGACAGCCAGAGACTGCATGGTACAGGAGACAGCCAGAGACTGCATGGTACAGGAGACAGCCAGAGACTGCAGGCGTGGTACAGGAGACAGCCAGAGACTGCAGGCATGGTACACGAGACAGCCAGAGACTGCAGACATAGTACAGGAGACAGACAGAGACTGCAGGGTACATGTGACAGCCAGAGACTGCATGTTATAGGTGACAGCCAGAGACTGCATGGTACAAGAGACAGCCAGAGACTTCATGGTATAGGAGATTGCCAGAGACTGCAGACATAGTACAGGAGACAGCCAGAGACTGCATGGTACAGGAGACAGCCAGAGACTGCAGGCATGGTACAGGAGACAGCCAGAGACTGCAGGCATGGTACAGGTACTCTATAGAGGAGCACTCCACTAACAGGATGGGAGAGAGCCTGCGCCTCCTCCTTTCTGCCGCTGACACTTTCCTGTTCTCTGCCTCTTGTCCCAGCTCTGAGTGCGGGCAATGGGGAGAAGCTCCGCGGCCACAATGTCCATGGTGGGGGGCCACAGCTGAAATCTAGGGGAACACCCTCATAGATCTGACCATAGAGAGCAGGGTGCATCTTCTGTCTCTCGCGGGAGAGGAGCTCACCGGACAACACATGGAGGAGGGAGAAAGCCCCACTGCTCAGTGCAGCAGAATACCATACAGTGTCTACATACAGAGCCCCCTCCTGTTCTTTGCCTCAACATTCAGCCAGGGGGAGCCCAGATCAAGTGCTCTGTGTGGCCGGGAGTCAGAGCTGGAGGAGGGAGGTCTGAAGTGAGGAGACAAGGCTGGTGGGCTGTTCGGACAGGCAGCCCGGCCCACCAGACAGGCCTGCGCCTAGCAATACCACTGGGAGAAGGAGGCGGGGATGGAACTGGCTGGAAGGGAGGAGGAGGCGGTCCACTCCCAAGCGATGTCACTTCTGGGGTCTGAGCATTTTCGCAAGTACCAATACTCGAGAAAATGGCTAGTATCGGCGCCGATACCGATACCAGTATCGGTGCAACCCTAATGGCAAGCAGACGTCGGTTTCGCGCATGTACCAATGCATCAAAACATGTGAAGCTTAGGGTGAAAAAAGCTACTTTGACATGTTACAGCTTCCATCAGGGGCGCCCCCCCCCCCCCTATCCATGTGCCCGGGCCCTAATCTCCATGCAGGGCATCAGACGCATGGATTTCGATGGGTTTTTTTTTTTTGAAGCACATGATTAGAGTCTGAGGCTCTAATTGGCTTAAAAAAAGGGAGGGCACTGCGCCCTGAGCCCACCCACTTCTGTGACATTAGAGAATTAATATTCGCTAATGTCTTCCTGCTTCTGCACCGGCCAATCAGGAAGCGGATCCAGAGAGTCTTAGCTTCCTGTTCGGCCTGGAGAAGAAGCAACGGCCCTTGCACCACCTCGTTATCGTCCTCCTCCCTGCACCTCTACCGCAGTATGAGGTAAGGCCATGGATCGCTGCCTTCCAGATCTTTTGCCGAGGGGGGGTAATTCAAGTGGATCACCAATCGATCGAGCACCAGGGGGAGTAACGTGATCGAGCAAGCGCCACCCCCCCAAAATATTGAGCGCAGTGGCGGCTGGTGTTTTTTTATTTGGGAGGGAGCAAACAACCACCCCCCGCGGCACCTCAAAACCCCTCCTCCCACTGTCTGCCAGTCAACTGGTACTTATCCCATCGATGGGTACATCGGGATTGGCGGGCACACAGCGGCGGGGATCGGAGGGCACATCGGGCAGGCGATCAGGCTGCGGTGGGCATCTGGCAGCGTCTCCTGTGTCCTCTTCTCCTCTCAGATCACTGCGGCTTCCGCCGTGCGTCTCCTCCCCTCCTCCTAGGCATCCAATAGGATCGCCTGTCCCTTCCGCCAATCAGGTGACAGGTATCTGACCCGCTTCCCGATTGGCTGGGAGGAGGATTAGTATTGCAACTGTGAATATTCATTGGGTGGGCCCCGGATGTAATGCTCTGTGCCCGGAGCCCACCCTATTTTGAAGCCTATTAGAGCCTCTGGCTCTAATCAGGTGCTTGAAAAGACACATCCGCCGCCTATCCCCGCCATAGGAATTAATGCGCCCGGTGTCTTGAAAGTGGCAGGGCGCACTGGATAGGGAGGGCAGCGCCGGTGTTAGGGGGGGCGGCGCCCGTGTGAGCACAATGCAAGGGCCACCACTGATTGAGCACCAGCTGCCACATGGCTTCCATACATATATTTCAGCAGTATGGTGCCCCAGTGTTCGGTTTGATCCATTTTTGATGGAGATTCTGTATAAAGCATACAACAAGTGAGCAGACGCCTAGGCACATATCAGGGCTGGCCCTACCATGGATCCCAGTGGGTCCATTGGACCCAGGCAGCACTTTGAGAGGGGCAGCAAATTGAACCATGGCTGCCTCTCCTCTTCTATTTACCCAGCAAATTGACTACTAAAATTTTTTTTCCAGCAATTTTGTGTGTCATGATGACAACTGCCCCCCGGGCCTCTCTGCCTGCCCTATACTACCCTAGACCACCCCTATACTGCCCTAGCCTGTCTATATGCTTTCCTATCCTGTCTATATTCTACCCTAGCCTGTCCATATACTACCCTAGCCTGTCCATATACTACCCTAGCCTGTCCATATACTACCCTAGCCTGCCTCTATATTGCCTTAGCCTGTTCATATACTACCCTAGCCTGTCTATATACTACCCTAACCCCCCCCCATACTACCCTAGCCTGTCTATATACTACCCTAGCCCCCCCCATACTACCCTAGCCCCCCCCATACTACCCTAGCCTGTCTATGCACTACACTAGCCTGTCTATATACTGCCCTAGTATGGAAAGTTCCTGCACTGTTTGTGCTCAGTAAAATATATAGAATCTTAAAAATGAATCTACATCTATCATGTATTCAACAATATCCGCTATAACAAATGACAAAGCATAACAATAACTGTTTATATAGTGCTGTGATTCTTCAACATCACAGAGATTCCTTTAAAGTGCCATCTGTGCAGAAAAAGTTCTTTAAAAAGTGCAATCCGTGCAGAAATCTATGGCAAAGGTGATGAAATTGCTGTGCTCCTCTTCCTCCTGTGCCCTCACTCACCAGCTATCCATGTAAAGATGGCCTGTACTGGTGAAATATGTCTTTCATACATATGTCTTTATCCTCTTCCACACGTCCCCAATAGTTAGACGAACTCCTAGGATAAGAAATAGGGCATACATGACGTGATTTTTTTTTAACCACTTTAGCCCACGTTTTTTGTGATACGGCACTTCAACGCTTTAATTCACAATTGCGCGGTCATGCTACGGTTTACCCAAACAAAACTGACATTCTTTTTTTCCCACAAATAGAGCTTTCTTTTGGTGGTATTTGATCACCTCTGCGGTTTTTATTTTTTGCGCTATAAACAAAAAAAGCGATAATTTTGAAAAAAAAAAACAATATTTTTTACTTTTTGCGATAATACATATCCAAAAAAAAAAAAAATTAAAAAAAACAAATTTCTTCCTCAATTTAGGCCGATATATATTTTTCTACGTATTTTTGGTAAAAAAAATCGCTATAAGAGTATATGTTGCGCAAAAGTTATCGCGTCTACAAAATAGAGGATAGGTTTATGGCATTTGTATTATTTATTTATTTTTTTACTAGTAATGGCGGTGATCTGCAATTTTTAGTGGGACTGCGATATTGCGACGGACAGATCGGACATTTTTGACACTTTTTTGAGACCACTGACATTTATACAGCGATCAGAGTTAAACTAGCCACTGATTACTGTATAAATATCACTGGCAGGGAAGGGGTTAATACTAGGGGGCGATCTAGGGGTTAACTGTTCCCTAGGGAGGTGTTTCTAACTGTGGGGGTGAGTGTAGTGACTGGGGGTAGAGAGAGAATGCTGTTCCCGATCACTGGAAATAGCAGATCCCTCTCCACTTCCCTGTCAGAATGAGGATCTGTTTGTTTACATCAACAGATTCCCGTTCTGCCTCTGTGAGGAGTGATCGCGGGTGGCCGGGAGACATCGTGCCCACCGGTCCACACACATCGGCTCCAAGACGTGCAGCGGGCACACACGCCTGCTAAGTTCCTTAAAGCACCGCCATACAACTATAGCGCTTTGAGCAGTAGAGCCGACCTGCCGCCGTCAAACAATGGCGGCTGGTCGGCAAGTGGTTAAAAAGGTTTTTATTATAAAATAATATCCACTGGATGGCACTTTAAATAATATTGAAGAATCACAGCACTATATAAATGCTTGTTGTTATGCTTTGTTATTTGTTATAGCAGATATTGCTGATTATATGATAGATGACGATTTTTTTTTATATTTTACTGAGCACAGACAGCGCAGGACCCTCCCATACTAATTCTCAAAGGAGTACACACCTTTTTCTTGCAGCAGTCAAAATTTAATTTAATTTAAACTAATTTGAGCACACCACTGCGCAGGGACGCTCATAGTATATACTGCCCTAGCCCGCCCCTATACTGCCCTAGCCTGCCCCTATATTGCCCTAACCCACCCCTATACTGCCCTAGCCCACCCCTATACTACCCTAGCCTGCCCCTATACTGCCCTAGCCCGCCCCTGTATTGCCCTAGCCCGCCCCTATACTGCCCTAGCTCACCCCTATACTGCCCTACCCGCCACTATATTGCCCCAGCCCACCCCTATACTGCCCTACCCCGTCCCTATACTGCCCTAGCCCACCCCTATACTGCCCTACCCGCCCCTATACTGCCCTAGCCCACCCCTATCTTGCCATATACTACCCTAGCCCGCTCCTATACTACCCTACCCCATCCCTATATTGCCCTAGCCTGCCCCTATACTGCCCTACCCCGCCACTATACTGCCCTAGCCCACCCCTATATTGCCCTACCCCGCCACTATACTGCCCTAGCCTGCCCCTATATTGCCATATACTGCCCTAGCCTGCCCCTATCCTGCCATATATTACCCTAGCCCCTATCCTGTCATATACTACCCTAGCCCGCCCCTACATTGCCCTGGCCTGCCCTTATACTGCCCTAGCCCGTCCCTATATTGCCCAGGGGAGGGCTGGGCCAGGGTGGCAATTGCCCCCCAGGCCACCTCAACTTGCATTCGAAATGCCAGGCGGCCATTGCCCGCTGACAATATTTTATTTTTGTGGAGGAAGTAGGGGCAAGGGGCGCGGCCGCCAACTAACTGCAAGTAGAGGGGGACGCCCAGGGCTGGCCCTACCATGGATGATGTCTATTATAGGAGCTGGTCCAAGAGATCCCCGCTCTTTGGAATCTGGCAGTTCTCCTCTCTCTGCATTGCAGCCTGCATTGGATGGGCACTGGTGAGGCTGCATTGATGGGCACTGATCAGGCTGCATTGATGGGCACTGATCAGGCTCCTCCGATGGGCACTGGCAAGGCTGCATTGATGGGCACTGATGAGGCTTAGCTGATGTGTACTGGTGAGGCTGCATTGATGGACACTGGCTGTATTGATAAGCACTGGTGAGGCTAAGCTGATGGGCACTGAGGCTGCATTGATGGGCACTGATGAGGCTGCATTGATGGGCACTGATCAGGCTGCATTGATGAGGCTGTATTGATGCATAACTTTTGTTAAACCTCCTCTGTTGCTATTAACATTAAATTATGTTACCACATTGTATCATATTTGTCTTGCTTCATAACATCAATATCCATTATAAAAGCAGGTGGGCATGGATGGTGAGCTGATTCGGTGGTTCAATGGGCCACTTGACTGGATTTGCACCCCAGGCCTAAGGCTGCCAGCCCTCCCCTGATTGCCCTATCCTGTCATATACTACCCTAGCCTGCCCCTACATTGCCCTATACTACCCTGGCCTGTCCCTATATTGCCCTATCCTGTCATATACTGCCCTAGCCCACCCCTATACTGCCCTACCCACCCCTATACTGCCCTAGCCCACCCCTATCTTGCCATATACTACCCTAGCCCGCTCCTATACTACCCTACCCCATCCCTATATTGCCCTAGCCTGCCCCTATACTGCCCTACCCCGCCACTATACTGCCCTAGCCCACCCCTATATTGCCCTACCCCGCCACTATACTGCCCTAGCCTGCCCCTATATTGCCATATACTGCCCTAGCCTGCCCCTATCCTGCCATATACTACCCTAGCCCCTATCCTGTCATATACTACCCTAGCCCGCCCCTACATTGCCCTGGCCTGCCCTTATATTGCCCTAGCCCGTCCCTATATTGCCCTCAGGGGAGGGCTGGGCCAGGGTGGCAATTGCCCCCCAGGCCACCTCAACTTACATTCGAAATGCCAGGCGGCCATTGCCCGCTGACAATATTTTATTTTTGTGGAGGAAGTAGGGGCAAGGGGCGCGGCCGCCAACTAACTGCAAGTAGAGGGGGGCGCCCAGGACCGGCCCTACCATGGATGATGTCTATTATAGGAGCTGGTCCAAGAGATCCCCGCTCTTTGGAATCTGGCGGTTCTCCTCTCTCTGCATTGCAGCCTGCATTGGATGGGCACTGGTGAGGCTGCATTGATGGGCACTGATCAGGCTGCATTGATGGGCACTGATCAGGCTCCTCCGATGGGCACTGGCAAGGCTGCATTGATGGGCACTGATGAGGCTTAGCTGTTGTGTACTGGTGAGGCTGCATTGATGGACACTGGCTGTATTGATAAGCACTGGTGAGGCTAAGCTGATGGGCACTGAGGCTGCATTGATGGGCACTGATGAGGCTGCATTGATGGGCACTGATCAGGCTGCATTGATGAGGCTGTATTGATGCATTACTTTTGTTAAACCTCCTCTGTTGCTATTAACATTAAATTATGTTACCACATTGTATCATATTTGTCTTGCTTCATAACATCAATATCCATTATAAAAGCAGGTGGGCATGGATGGTGAGCTGATTCGGTGGTTCAATGGGCCACTTGACTGGATTTGCCCCCCAGGCCTAAGGCTGCCAGCCCTCCCCTGATTGCCCTATCCTGTCATATACTACCCTAGCCTGCCCCTACATTGCCCTATACTACCCTGGCCTGTCCCTATATTGCCCTATCCTGTGATACACTACCCTAGCCCGCCCCTACATTGCCCTATACTACCCTAGCCCGCCCCTATACTACCCTAGCACGCCCCTATACTGCCCAAGCCCATCCCTATACTACCCTAGCCCGCCCCTATACTGCCCTAGCCTCTCTATATACTACCCTAGCCTGTCTATATACTACCCTAGCGCGCCCCTATACTGCCCTAGCCCGTCCCTATACTCCCCTAGCCCATCCCTATACTCCCCTAGCCCGTCCCTATACTCCCCTAGCCCGCCCCTATACTACCCTAGCCTGCCCCAGCCCGTCCCTACACTCCCCTAGCCTGTCTATATATTACCCTAGCCCGCACCTATACTGCCCTAGTATGCTCCTATACTGCCCTAGCCCGCCTCTATACTACCCTAGCCCACCCCTATACTGCCCTAGCCTGTCCCTATACTACCCTAGCCTGCCCCTATACTGCCCTAGCCCGTCCCTATACTACCCTAGCCTGCCCCTATACTACCCTAGCATGCCCCTATACTGCCCTAGCCCGTCCCTACACTCCCCTAGCCTGTCTATATATTACCCTAGCCCGCACCTATACTGCCCTAGTATGCTCCTATACTGCCCTAGCCTGTCCCTATACTGCCCTAGCCTGTCCCTATACTACCCTAGCCTGCCCCTATACTCCCCTAGCCCGCCCCTATACTACCCTAGCCCGCCCCTATACTACTCTAACGCGCCCCTATACTGCCCTAGCCCGCCCCTATACTGCCCTAGCCTCTCTATATAC
>BLSH010499655.1:32728-43751 GCA_018402905.1 Glandirana rugosa
TTTTTTTTTTTTTTTTTTTTTCCCCACAATTTTTGGTTTTTTTGTTTCTTTAGCCAACAAATTAAAAAAAAAAAAAAACAGTGCTAATAAGAGGAACTACAGTCTGCTCACATAATTTGTAATAAAAACATCTTTGCCATTCTGAAGCTTCCCTCCAACCACTTTGCATATTATTATATATACAGTGCTGCCCATAATTATTCATACCCCTGGCAAATTTTGACTTGGTTACTTTTTATTCAACCAGCAAGTAATTTTTTGATGGGAAAGGACATGGATGTCTCCCAAAAGATAATAAGACGCACAAGAGGCATTATTGCGGAAAACAAACATTTCTCAGCTTTTATTTACATTTGAGCAAAAAGTGTCCAGTCCAAAATTATTCACACCCTTCTCAATCAATAGAAAAGCCTTTATTGGCTATTGCAGCAATCAAACGCTTCCTATAATTGCAGACCAGCTTTTTGCATGTCTCCACAGGTATTTTTGCCCATTCATCTTTAGCAATGAGCTCCAAATCTTTCAGGTTGGAGGGTCTTCTTGCCATGACCCTGATCTTTAGCTCCCTCCACAAATTCTCAATTGGATTCAAGTCTGGACTCTGGCTGGGCCGCTCCAAAACATTAATGATGATGTCTGCTAACCATTTCTTCACCACTTTTGCTGTGTGTTTTGGGTCATTGTCATGCTGAAATGTCCATCGGTGCCCAAGGCCAAGTTTCTCTGCAGACTGCCTGATGTTGTCGAGAATCCTCATGTATTGCTCTTTTTTCATGGTGCCGTTTACTGTGATTGGGTTCCCTGATCCATTGGCTGAAAAACACCCCCAAAGCATTAGGTTCCCTGATCCATTGGCTGAAAAACACCCCCAAAGCATTAGGTTCCCACCACCATGTTTGACAGTGGGGATGGTGTTCTTTGGGTTGAAGGCTTCTCCTTTTTTATGCCAAATGAAGGAAACCTCATTGTGACCAAACAATTCAATTTTTGTTTCATCTGACCATAACACAGAAGACCAGAAGTCGTCTTCTTTGTCCAAGCGAGCTTTTGTGTGCCTTATATGGAGAAGTGGCGTCCTCCTTGGTCTGCATCCTTGGAACCCAGCAGTGTCCGTTGGATTGTCTGCCTTGAGACATTGCCACCAGCAGAGCCCAGATTCACCAGGATGGCCTTGGTGGTGATCCTTGGATTCTTTTTCACCTCTCTAACTATCCTCCTGACCAGCATAGGTGTCACTTTTTGGCTTCCGACCACGTCCTCTGATATTTTCCACAGTGCGGAACACCTTGTATTTTTTTTAATAATACTTTGCACTGTAGCCACTGGAACTTGAAAACCTTTAGAAATGGCCTTGTAGCCCTTTCCTGACTTGTGAGCAGCCACAATGCGCAGCCGTAGGTCCTCACTAAGCTCCTTTGTCTTAGCCATGACTGTCCACAAACCAACTGCAGAGAACTGCTGTTTTTCACCTGAGTTGATTAAAAACAGCTGTTCCCAATTAATCAGGGTAATTGGGATGCTTTAGAACAGCTTGGACTATTTGGAATGGTATAACACTTTTGATTTTCCCACAGACTGACAGTTTGTGAAGGGTATGAATAATTTTGGACTGGACACTTTTTGCTCAAATGTAAATAAAAGCTGAGAAATCTTTTTTTTCCACAATAATGCCTCTTGTACATCATCTTATTATCTTTTGGGAGACACCTATCTCATTTCCCGTCAAAAAATTACTGCCAGGGGTATGAATAATTATGGGCAGCACTGTGTGAGTGTGTGTGTGTGTATGTATGTATATATGTGTATGTATATGTATGTGTATATATATATATATATATATATATATATATATATATATATTGCACGATTCTGGCCAAAATGAGAATCACAATTTTTTTGCTTAGAAGATCATGAATCTCGCGGCGTAACATATTACATATATATATAAAAAATTGGGCTAACAGCACTGTTTAGTTTTTTGAAAGGGTAATTTTTGCAAATAAATTGTGTTTGAAAGACCGCTGCGCAAATACAAATCTGCTGAACACCGCTCTATTACAGCAAAATCTTCTGCGGATGCAGCTTTCAGCTGTAACATTCCTGTAATGGCACTCAGGTTTGTTGGTACAGTTCTGTTTGCTTTGCTGTAGCACACCCTGTATCATTTCTTAGGGATGCCCTGGGTGTCTATGAATATCAAGCCTTTAATCCTGTACTGCATGATTAAGATAAAGGAAATTTTGGCTTGACTCTTATTGGTGCCATTTTCCCTTTGGACACGGCTCTGCATGGGCTTGCCATGATGCTTCCTTTACACATGCGTGTCCCTATAGGTGGGCGCTTGCTCTCCGCCTTCACGCTCATCTGGGGGTGTCTTTGCAGTGGAAATATCTCCTGATCCTCCATATTCAGACTGAGTGCCCTTCTAGGGATGTTTCGCTCTGTACATAGCATAACAGAAGGGCAAGGGAAAGAAAAGGTTCTCTCTAGCCCACTCAGTAGGTGGTGGTATAACTAAGCATGTTGAGTGTTTCCAGGGGCTCCAAATAGGAGTTTTTGACTTTGCCTCCTCCCACTTCATGCTTTTAAACTTGCCCATCTCCCTGTAAAAACAGGCTTCTTTTCTTGCTGCCATTTAGCAGCTTCTGTCACAAGGGGTCATTACTCCTATACCAAATGAATGTTTTTAAGGCTATTACTCGAACGTCTTCACGGGTCTCAAACCAAATAGTGGAGTCCAGCCCGTTCTGAATCTATAGACCCCTCTTGTTCCTAGTGTTTCAGAGGTCCTGCATGAAAACTTATCTGATCAGTTATTACATCCCTTCTACTCAGAGACTTTCTAACTTCAATAGGCATTTGGGATTTGCACAGTCTCATCTTTCCTTCTGATCAACCTTATCTGTGCCCTTCTCTTTTGCCTGTCCAGGGTCTTTACTAAGCTGCTTGTCCCAGCATCTGCTATTTGCTTAATAGTGGTACTTGGACAACATCCTGCTAAGCCACCAGTACTTCCCAAATCACTGTCAGCCAATGTCCAGTGGACTCTGCAGAACTTTAGTTGGATTTTCAATCTGTTAAAGTAATTGCTGGAACCATCTGACAGGTACTTGGGCCTGACGTTAGACATGACCCTATGTAGGATCTTCCTGCCCAGAGGAAAAACTTGCTCTGTGCCTGAATGAGGGTCTTGGCACTAATGGTTGCCTGCTTCAAGGCTATGCTGTACACTCAGTTTCACTCAAATTGTTGCACAATCCCCTAGCAATATGGGGAAAACAGACCTGGTCCTTGGACCGCCCTGTGTCTGACCCACGATCAGATTTTTCCCTGAAGTAGTGCATTTCCAATCTGATGCTGGAGTCTGATACCCCCCCCCCCTCCCCCAAGATGTGGAAAGTTCTCACAACAAATGCCAACCTGTCAAGCTGTGGTGGAGCTCTGGATGCCCTGTCAGTGCAGGGCACTTGGTTGGCAGAGGAAGCCCTTCTTCTTCCTATAATCATCCTGTAACTCGAAGTGAGTTGGTTGTCCCTTCAGTTGCAAGGGCACTCAATGAGAATCCAGGCAGACAATGCTGTGCCGGTTTCCTTCATCAGCCATCAAGGAAGGCACCAGAAGTCATGCTAATCAACAAGAAGTGGACTTAATTCTCTATTGGGCAGAACTGCCTGTTTTGGCCCTGTCTGCTCTCCACTTTCCAGGCATGGAAAGTTGACAGGCGAACTTTCTCAGTTGTCAGCGTCTGGGTCCGAGGGAATGTGCTCTCCATCCGGAGATGGAGCTCTCTATCAAACCCTTTGCCACAAATGGGGGACACCAGACGGTGATTTTCTAGCTTCCAATTGAACAACAAACTGGATAGATTTAAGAAAGACATTTGGTCAAAGAGGAACTCTAAATAGGGTTCCAAGGACTTTAAAGGTGCCCTTCATATATTCCAATAATGATTACAAAGCCACACACACTATATATATATATATATATATATATATATATATATATATATATATATATATATATATATATATATATATATATATTCTCACTCCAGTATTCAGTACAAATATATAAAATTCATGTATACAAAAACACATGAAGAGAAAATTTATTAAAACAGACAAAGACAGGTCCTACATGAAGTCAGCTATGCCCCGCTCAACATGTTTCACCCGTAAGGGCTTCCTCAGGAGACTGTTGGGCTGACTGAAGTAGAAAGGGAAAAGAACATTTAGAAAATACAAATTTACAATCACAGCAGACAAAGACTATGATTAGTGGCTTTCCATCTGCGAATACATTACAATCTAGATGTACATTTCAAATTATATAAGTATAGAAATAAAAATCTACACACATGTAGTTATATACATTTTGTAGAGTTAGATATAGTATCTTACCATTTGCAAGACTATCACTGAGAGGATATCTGTATGCCTAAGACCAATAACGGGACCGGACAACAGACCAAACAAGCTAGGGACCACAGAGCTGCAGGACAAATTAACACTGCCTCCTGATAAAAATGGGATGCAAAGTGAATGAATGCAAAAAGGATTGCAAAAACACATCTAAATTATTCAAAATATTATTTGAATTTTTAAATGAGAAAGGAGTAGGGCCAATCCGTTTGAAACTTCCAGAAGGATAAACCTCCAAGGAAATTTAACAAGAGGCCAGAGACGGAGTGCGTGCCAAAAATGCCTCTATATGGTTACCCCCACCATCCCCCGCATGGTAGGGAACAGGACAATTCGTCCCCTAGAGGACATATCTAAGCCACGTAAATCTCCTCTGTAAAGCCAATCCTTGTAGTGGTCACTATATTTCCGTCCACTCACGCTGAAACATTAGACAGAGAAAGGCCCATCAGTTATACAGGCCAAAAAACAACCCCATATGCAAGGGCATAAAGAGAAAAGAGAAGGCATATAAGTGAGAGAGTCAACTCTCAATGGAATGCAGTAGCCATTACACAGATCGGCTCACCTTCGTGTTCTTGGGGTGTCACAAGTCACGTGTCAGAGGGGGAGAGGGGGGAAACTACAGCCTATTCCTCTCCTGCGTATCCTCCATCAGACAAAAAGGCGACTTGAACAGCCGATTTTATCCTCGCTCCATCCTGCCGACGTCTGACGTCACCGGCGGGAAGCGGACATGTGTAGCCACGGCTTCCACTTCCTGTGGCCGGAAGTGACGCCGCACACGATCGTCCCAGACCATACAGGGAACGAAGGAAACACAGCGCCTCCTACCTGGAAAAAGGCAGTAAGCCATCCAGATAAAAGCCTAACCACGACTCCAGGAACATATCAGCCTGTCATGGGTGCAAACAGGCTGAAATATGGAGCCGGTGGATCAAGGGCTCCCAATGCACTCAATATTGGCCTAATAGAGTTCTTAGTGGGTGCCCATGCCGTCCGTATGGTCCCTAAACTCCACGCCGGAACATCAGGTTCCATAGGTCATGGAAGGCATACCAGATAGAGCCCTAGAAAGAAAATCAAGACATATAGTCATATTGCAAGCAGCAAAAATCTATATAGACACACATATATGTTCATCCTCAAAAAAAAAAAGGAAAAGGGGGGGGGGGGGCTCCGACATCCCAAGGCAAAGGCCGACCTATAAGAAAGGCTTAAACGACAGAATCATTCAAACCCGGATGGCGCACAGCTGCCAGGGTCTGAATGCAGCGGGTTTCACGCTGGAGTAGGACCCTGTCGTGGTTGCCCCCTCTCTCATGAGGGGGTATGTGTTCAAGGGCAAAAAAATGCATCATGGGCCTGATGCATGGCTTTGATAGCTCCATGTGCAGACTAATGGGGGTCTCCATTCTTTTCTTGGCTACCAAAGACACATGGTCCCTTATGCGATGAAAAAGGGCCTCTTCATCTTTCTGACGTAGAAGGCCCCACAATTACAATACTTTATGTAAATGATCCCCACTGACTGACAATCCGCTCTGAATTTGGGTTTGAAAATACGACCATTAGGTAGAATGATTTAAATGGATCCAAATATGAACTTACAGAAACCACGCGAACCACAGGGGTAGGTTCCCCCATCTTTTCCCCCCTTGGCCCTTACTGGACTGAAGGTGGCTATGTACCAGACCATCTCTCAGGGACCGCGATCTTTTATAGGTAATTTCCGGATAGGTTTTTTAATGCTTGGATATAGAGGTATCAGCCATCAGCAGATACCAATATTTCTCAAAAACATGTTTAATTTGTTTGTGTTGGCCTGAAAATCTGGTAATTATTCGAACATTATCAGTGTCAGTAGATTTCAATGCCTGACTTCTGTCCCTTGGGAAAAGTAAATGTTCTCTTTTTTTCTTATTTTTGGCTTTTTTGTAGGCACGTTTTAAACAGTTGCCGCCAGAAATCTCTCAACTTCCTGGACATAAACATATACGTCCAGGAGGATGGGACATCAGGCTCCACCTTATTTCGGAAACCATCGCGTGGCAACACTCTATTATATGCGACCAGTTCCCATCCCACACCACTTATTGATAATATTCCCTATGGTCAATACCTCAGACTCATGAGAAATTGTAGTAGAGAAGATTTCGAAAAAGAGGCCAAAAATCTGCAACATCGGCTTTTACAGAGAGGGTACAGTAGGAACTGTTTAAAACGTGCCTACAAAAAAGCCAAAAATAAGAAAAGAGAACATTTACTTTTCCCAAGGGACAGAAGTCAGGCATTGAAATCTACTGACACTGATAATGTTCAAATAATTACCAGATTTTCAGGCCAACACAAACAAATTAAACATGTTTTTGAGAAATATTGGTATCTGCTCATGGCTGATACCTCTATATCTAAGCATTTAAAAACCTATCCGGAAATTACCTATAAAAGATCGCGGTCCCTGAGAGATAGTCTGGTACATAGCCACCTTCAATCCAGTAAGGGCCAAGGGGGGGAAAATGGGGGACCTACCCCTGTGGTTTGTGTGGTTTCTGTAGGTTCATATTTGGATCCATTTCAATCATTCTACCTAGTGGTTGTATTTTCAAACCCAAATTCAGAGCGGATTGTCAGTGGGGAACATTTACATCATGATTTGCAATTGTGGGGCCTTCTACGTCGGAAAGACTAAGAGGCCCTTTTTTTTTCATTGCATAAGGGACCATGTGTCTTTGGTAGCCAAGAAAAGAATGGAGACCCCGATTAGTCGGCACATGGGCCTGATGCATGGCTTTGATAGCTCCATGATGCATTTTTTTGCCCTTGAACACATACCCCCTCATGAGAGAGGGGGCAACCACGACAGGGTCCTACTCTAGCGTGAAACCCGCTGGATTCAGACCCTGGCAGCTTTGCGCCATCCGGGTTTGAATGATTCTCTGTCGTTTAAGCCTTTCTTATAGGTCGGCTTTTGCCTTGGGATGTTGGAGCCCCCCCCCTTTTCCTTTTTTTTTTTTTTTTTTGACGATGAACATATATGTGTGTCTATATAGATTTTTGCTGCTTGCAATTTGACTATATGTCTTGATTTTCTTTTCTAGGGCTCTATCTGGTATGCCTTTCATGACCTATGGAACCTGACGTTCCGGCGTGGAGTTTAGGGACCATACGGACGGCATGGGCACCCACTAAGAACTCTATTAGGCCAATATTGAGTGCATTGGGAGCCCTTGATCCACCGGCTCCATATTTCAGCCTGTTTGCACCCATGACAGGCTATGTTCCTGGAGTTGTGGTTAGGCTTTTATCTGGATGGCTTACTGCCTTTTTCCAGGTAGGAGGCGCTGTGTTTCCTTCGTTCCCTGTATGGTCTGGGACGATCGTGCACGGCGTCACTTCCGGCCACCTGACCACAGGAAGTGGAAGCCGTGGCTACACATGTCCGCGTCCCGCCGGTGATGTCAGGCGCCGGCAGGATGGAGCGAGGATAAAAGCGGCTGTTCAAGTCGCCTTTTTGTCTGATGGAGGATACGCAGGAGAGGAATAGGCTGTAGTTTCCCCCCTCTCCCCTTCTGACACGTGACTTGTGACACCCCAAGAACACGAAGGTGAGCCAATCTGTGTAATGGCTACTGCATTCCATTGAGAGTTGACTCTCTCACTTATATGCCTTCTCTTTTTTCTTTATGCCCTTGCATATGGGGTTGTTTTTTGGCCTGTATAACTGATGGGCCTTTCTCTGTCTGTTTCAGCTTGAGTGGACGGAAATATAGTGACCACTACATGGATTGGCTTTACAGAGGAGATTTACGTGGCTTAGATATGTCCTCTAGGGGACGAATTGTCCTTCTCCCTACCATGCCGGGTATGGTGGGGGTAACAATATAGAGGCATTTTTTTGGCACGCACTCAGTCTCTGGCCTCTTGTTAAATTTCCTTGGAGGTTTATCCTTCTGAAAGGTTCAAACGGATTGGCCCTACTCCTTTCTCATTTAAAAATTTAAAAATTCAAGTAAGTAATATTTTGAATAGTTTAGAAGATGTTTTTTGAATCCTTTTTGCATTCATTCACTTTGCATCCCGTTTTTATCAGGAGGCAGAGTTAATTTGTCCTGCAGCTCTGTGGTCCCTAGCTTGTTTGGTCAGTTGCCCGGTCCCGTTATTGGTCTTAGGCATACAGATATCCTCTCAGTGATAGTCTTGCAAATGGTAAGATACTATATCTAACTCTACAAAATGTATATAACTACATGTGTGTAGATGTTTATTTCTATACTTGTATAATTTGAAGATGATTTAGAGGAAATGCATAAAAATCACTGATCATTATTGTTGTGTTTCAAATGTACATCTAGATTGTAATGTATTCGCAGATGGAAAGCCACTAATCATAGTCTTTGTCTGCTGAGATTGTAAATTTGTATTTTTCTAAATGTTGTTTTCCCTTTCTACTTCAGTCAGCCCCACAAAGTCTCCTGAGGAAGCCCTTACGGGTGAAACATGTTGAGCGGGGTATAGCTAACTTCTTGTAGGACCTGTCTTTGTCTGTTTTTAATTTTCTGTTAATGTGTTTTTGTATACGTGGATTTTATATATTTGTACTGAATAAATTGATCCTAGATGTTTTAATATATATATATGTGTTGCTTTGTAATCATTATTGGAATATATGAAGGGCACCTTTAAAGTCCTTGGAACCCTATTTAGAGTTCTACTTTGACCAAATGTCTTAAATGTTTTCAGTTTGGACGTGGTGCCCATTTAGGCCCCTCCCCTGCTCTAATATCTAAACAAACTGGATAGGTTTATTGCCAAGTTCAGAAACCCTCAGATCTTTGGGGTGGATGCTCTGGTGTTGCCATTGACTCAACTCACACTGTCTACACCTTCCCGCTTCTCCAGATTGAGGCACTTTCTATCACACAGAATTGGCCTAGGAACTGTGCTACTGAAACATGAGTTCCTGGCAGATTCTCCATGGGTCTTCCTGCATTGTACGGACATTTTGTTCCAAGGGTCAGTACACCATCCTGCTCAGTTGCAGGCTTTAATGACAAGGTTCTGAACTATATATAAGTTCTATAAGAATTATCACTTTTTTTTTTTTTTTTTTCTCATGATGAAAAATAGTACATGTAACAGTTCTAGGACCCCCTACTACATGTCATTTTTTTTATTTGTTAAAAAAAAAGTAAAGCTTTACGATTACTTTAGAAACAAATTATTTTTTTTATCATACTTCCTTGGTCTGTGCAATGGTTTTGCTTCTATCCTCCTCTAGGGTCCCTTGCTGCAGCCCCCCCCCCCCCCCCCCAGACAGCTGCTTCTATTCAGACACACAGCCCAGACCCCACTTTTTGACTGACACCAGCAGGAGCCAATAGCTGTTGTTGCTCTCAGCCAAGCCTGTGAGACAGAGGGGAGGGGAGGAGAGCTGCTGCAGATGTGCACAACAATGCATCAAGATCGGGCTCAGGTGAATATTTAGGAGGGGACAGTTGGAGAGCTACTATTTAAAAGGATTTTACCTTAACCACTTCCTTACTGGGCACTTAAACCCCCCTCCTGCCCGAACCAATTTTCAGTTTTCAGCGCTGTCGCTCTTTGAATGACAATTGCGCGGTCGTGCGACGTTGTACCCAAACAAAATTTGCGTCCTTTTTTTCCCACAAATAGAGCTTTCTTTTGGTGGTATTTGATCCCCTCTGCGTCATTTCTGATCGCCGCTATAAACAAAAAAAGCGACAATTTTGAAAAAAAAACAATATTTTTTACTTTTTGCTATAATAAATATCCAAAAATAAAAAAATGAATTTATTCATCAGTTTTGACCGATTTTATATTCTTCTACATATTTTTGGTAAAAAAAATCGCAATCGGCGTTTATTGATTGGGTTGCGCAAAAGTTATAGCGCCTACAAACTATGGACATTGATTTATGGCGTTTTTATTTATTTATTTTTTTTACTGGTAATGGTGGCGATCTGCGATTTTTATCGGGGCGGACATGTCGGACGTTTTTGACACATTTTTGGGACCAATGACATTTATACAGCGATCAGAAATTTAAATGTCCACTGATTACTGTATAAATGTCATTAGCAGTGAAGGGGTTAACCTGCAGGGGGCAGGGAAGGGGTTAACAAATGTTCCCTGGGTGTGTTCTAACTGTGGGGGGGGGGGAGGGGCTGGTCGGGACATGACAGATCTAACTGATCCCAGTGACAGGGATCAGTAGATCTGTCATGTCCCATTCACAGAACGGGGAACCGCCGTGTTTACTTCGGCGGTTCCCCGTTCCTCCTCTCTGAAAGGAGATCGCGGGTCTCCGGCGGACATCGGGTCCGCCCGACCCGCGGGCACGAGCGACGCGTGCACGTGCCGCTCGCGCCCGCGGGAGCGCACCCAGCACAAGCCAAATGGGAGGACGTCTATTGACGTCCTCCCGGCATTTTAGAGCCGCGCTGTAGCTGTCATTCGGCTATGGCGCGGGCGGGAGGAAGTTAATGAAGAGACTGCCTTTTAAAGCAAAATTAAACCCTCCTATCCCTAACAGCCAAGGAAGCTGCTTCTGTTTGATTTGCAACTGCCATGGTGCTGCA
>BLSH010499655.1:52623-66783 GCA_018402905.1 Glandirana rugosa
CTTTTTTTTTTTTTTTTTTTTTTTTTTCTCTCCCCACGCTGACAGCGTGAGGAGAAAAAAAATAAAGCCAACCACCGCCTTCTGTCAGAGGGACATCGGTCCCGAACACTGAGAGCCACTGCCACCTCATCTGTGCCCACCAGGGCCACCTATCAGTGCATATTAGTGCGGCCTATCAGTGCCATCTATCAATGCCACCTATCGGTGCCCTTCAGTGCCCCCTCAGCACACATCAATGAAGGAGAAAAATTACCTGTTTGCAAAATTTTATAACAAACTCTAAAACTTTTTTTTTTTTTTTTTAATTTTCGGTCATTTTTCAGCAAAAAAATAAAAAAACCAGCAGCGATTAAATACAACCAAAAGAAAGCTTTGTTTGTATGAAAAAATAAATATTTTTTTTTTTTTTTTTTTTTTTTTCACGGTGAAGAATATCAGTTTATTGTAAACAGACAAATAAGGTACGTACATACAGGAACATAGCATCAGTATGGAATGGTACTTTCACAGAAGATATAGCTAATCCACAGTAAAGATTTGGCTGGGTCGTGCTAAGCAGCTAAGGTCCACCATCCCTTGATGTGTAAGCCCCATGTTATTAGGGTTTAGCATATCAAGTACAGGTTAGTAAGACTACATTTTTCCCCTTAAAAGCTAGCTAGGCCATTCAAGCTGTCTACGGTTGCCATATTCTATCAAATTTCTTGGGACAGTTTTAGATAGGTCAACTTGTACAAAGGCAAAGCATTGTTGATAGACTTTTCCCAAAAAAGTACCGTAGGGGGGAGGCAGCAGTCCAGTGAAGCAATATAGCTTTTTTGGCATAGTACAATCAGTAGGAAATTAAATGTTTGCTGTATCTGGACCATCCTGTTCATCGTCCTTATGCCCAGTAAAGTCAGCTCCAGGGACAGCCATTAATGCCCTCAAAGACTGAACCGCGCCACCTTGGGTCAGCTCCAAAACATGTGAAGGTACGAACCCACAGCTGCACAGCAGCGGCTACACGCAGGGTCCCTCAGAGTAAAGTCTGTGCAATCTCTCGGGTGTGTAATATATCCTATGTAGAAAATTGGTTTGTATTAATTTATCTCTAGAGGAGATGACCAGCTTAGAGCTTTCTTCAAAACACTCCTCCCTCTCCAGTTGAAAAAATAAAAATTTAGTTGGGTAGAGTGTTGCATGACCGTACAATTGTCATTCAAAGAGTGACAGCGCTGAAAGCTGAAACTTGGCCTGGTCTGGAAGGGGGTTTAAGTGCCCAGTAAGCAAGTCGCTAAAGTAAAACTGCAGGCAAAAAACTTTTTTTCATTTTTGCTAAACTTCTCCCTAACGTCAAACTAACCACCTGCCCACTGGATCCTGTTCCCTCGCAAATATTACGTTCACCCCCTGACTCGATTCTACACTCTTTAACGCACACCTTCAATCTCTCCCTCTCTTCTGGCATCTTCCCCCAACTCTCTAAAACATGCATTAGTTAGCCCCATACTTAAAAAGCCTTCACTGGACCCAACCAATCCTAACAACCTACTCCCCATCTCCTTGCTCCCCTTTTTATCCAAACTCCTTGAACGTCTAGTCTATAACCGACTGGGCAACCACCTTGCCAAGAATAGCCTTCTCGAACCCCTTCAGTCTGGATTTCGTCCTCAAAACTCCACAGAAACTGCTCTTCTAAACCTAAAAAACGATCTACTAACAGCCAAAACCAATGGACACTATTCTGTACTCCTACTCTTGGACCTTTCTGCTGCCTTTGATACGGTTGACCACCCCCTCCTCCTTCAAAAACTCCATGCCACTGGTCTCCGTGACTGTACTCTTCGATGGTTCTCCTCCTACTTATCTATTCGCACCTTTAGCGTTACTTACAACTCTACTTCCTCCTCTCCTCTTCCTTTCTCTGTTGGGGTCCCCGAAGGTTCAGTTCTTGGGCCGCTCCTATTTTCAATCTACACCTCCTCCCTGTGTCAGCTGATGGCCTCCCATGGCTTCCAATACCATCTGTATGCTAATGACACCCAAATCTATCTCTCCACCCCTCAGCTCACGCCCTCAGTCACCTCACTTATCACAAATTTACTAACCGATATATCAATCTGGATGTCACACCACTTCCTCAAACTTAATCTATCCAAAACCGAACTTATCATTTTTCCTCCACCACATGCCCCTTCCCCCAATCTCTCATAAAAGATGGCACAACTATCAGCCCATCCCCAAATGCCAAGGTCCTAGGTGTAGTCCTGGACTCTGAACTCTCCTTTAAGCCCCACATCCAATCACTGTACAAATCCTCCCACCTCAACCTCCGCAACATCTCAAAAATACGCCCCTTTCTAACCAATGACACAACAAAGCTCTTAAATTACTCTCTGGTCATCTCTCGCCTTGACTACTGCAACTCTCCTTATTGGCTTACCTCTACACAGGCTATCCCCCCTTCAATCCATCATGAATGCTGCTGCCAGACTCATCCACCTTACCAATCGCTCTGTGTCTGCTACTCCTCTCTGTCAATTCCTCCACTAGCTCCCGCTCACCCAACAAATTAAATTCAAAATACAACAATCTACAAAGCCATACACAATTTAGCCCCCAGCTACATCACCAGCCTAGTCTCGAAATACCAACCTAATCATTCTCTTCGTTCCTCTCAAGACCTCCTGCTCTCTTGCTCCCTTGTCACCTCCTCCTTGTCTCGCCTCCAGGACTTTTCCAGAGCCTCTCCAATCCTATGGAACTCTTTACCCCAACCTGTCCGAGTATCTCCTACTCTGCTAGCTTTTAGACGATTCCCTGAAAACCCTCCTCTTCAGACAAGCTTATTCTACCCACACCTAACAAATGTATTTTCATTTTCTTCATCAGTTCAACCCCCACAGTTATTACATTTTTGTTTCACTTGACCCTTCCTTCTAGATTGTAAGCTCTAACGAGCAGGGCCCTCCGATTCCTCCTATATTGTATTGTAACTACTGTCTGCCCTCATATTGTAAGGCGCTGCGCAAACTGTTGGCGCTATATAAATCCTGTATAATTATAATATAATATAGCAAGGTAGGGTTATAACCATTTTTGCCATCTGTGTCCCATTGCTGAGATTTCTGTTAATTTCCTGTCCCATAGCCAAACAGGAAGTGAGTGAAAATCCCTGCAAATTAAGGGAATTGGGGACCCCCAGGTCACCAGAGCTAGTGTCCCCATTGGGAGATTTCTCCATAATGGGGGTACAGACAGCAATAAACACCTGACAGGTGTTCCACTCCATCCAACACTAAAAAATTAGTTTTGCCTTTAGTTCTACTTTAACCGTTTCCATACCGGGCCATAGTTAAATGATGTCGCAGGAACATCTCCTCCCTCCGGGGGGTGCACAACATGCCGATAGGGGATGAGGCGTGTCCCTCGGGACACAGCCCATCACCGATCAGTGTAAAGAGCCAACAAAAATGTCCCTTTACCACATGACCGGCAGTGTCCAATCAGTGGCACGCAGCGCGGCGATCAGGGATGAGGCGTGTCCGTTACCAATCACGGTGTACACCAAATCACACTGATTGACCCCAGTAATTAAAAGGACTTGCCACCAGCCCATCAGAGTACCTATCTGCAGCCCATGCCTCATAGAGTATACGTTGAGGTCTTTGCTTTCCAAAATGGGGTAATTTTGTGTGTAATTCCACTGTCCTGGTGCTCCAATACCTTCAAAAGTGTGATAGGTCATCAGGAAATTTTAGATCTGTCATTTTATACTCCTAGAACTCCTGAAGGTACTCTCTGCATGTTGGGCCTCTCTGTGGCCAGGCTGTGTAAAAGTCTCACATGTGCTATCGCCATACTTGGCAGGACTAGCGGAATGTATTTTGGGTTGTAATTTTTGGTATGTAAATGCTATGTGTTAGAAATATCTTGACAACTTTTGTGTAAAAATAAATACATTTTTTCATATGCTTTCCATATTTTACAAAAACGTGTGGAAAAAAATTACATGTTCAAAAGGCTCATTAGGCCTCATAGAATCTATGATGGGGTGTTTGCTTTCCAAAATGGGGGCATTTTGTGGGTAATTCCATTGTCCTGGTGTTCCGGTGCCTTCAAAAGTGTGATGGCTCATCAGGAAATCGCGCGCGTGTGTGTGTTTAATGTTCCTAGAATGCCTGATGGTGCTTCCTGCCTGTTGGGCCAGGTTATGAAAGTCTCACACATGGTATTGCCATACTCGGGACAAGTAGCAGTATGTGTTTTGGGGTGTAATTGGCAGTATTCATATGTGTGAGAAATAACTTATGACGATTTTTTGTGTTTAAAAAAAAAAAAAAAAAAAAAATCTTAATTTTCCCAAAAATTGTGGGGAAAAAATGACAACTTCAAAAAACTCGCCATGTCTCTTACTAAATACCTTGGACTGTCTACTCTTCAAAAAGAATATAAATAAACATTTTTTTTCATCGGTTTTGGCCGATTTATATTCTTCCTCATATTTGTGATTTAAAAAAAAAAAAAAAAATCGCAATCTGCGTTTATTGATTGGTTTGCGCAAAAGTTGCCACGTTTACGGATGATGAGAATTCATTTCTGGGGATTTTTATATATATATATATATTTTGTATTTTAGCAAAAAGTAAGAAATTTGGGTTTTTTTGCAAAATTGTCGCTCTTCTTTTGTTTATACAGAAATGACGCAGCAGTGATCAAATACCACCAAAAGAAAGCTCTATTTGTGGGAAAAAAAAGGATGCAAATTTCGTTTGGGTACAACGTCACACGACCGCACAATTGTCAGTTAAAGCGACGCAGTGCCGAATCGCAAAAAGGGCTCTGGTCAGGAAGGGGCAAATCCTTCCGGGGCTGAAGTGGTTAAATACCACTGAAAGAGAGCTCTATTTGTGTGAAAAAAATGATAATGTTTGGGTACAGTGCTGCCTGACTGAGTAATTGGCATTCAAAGTGCGAGCGCCCTGAAAGCTGAAAATTGGTCTGGGCAGGAAGGGGGTATAAGTGCCCTGTATTGAAGTGGTTAATGTAGGGAATGCATAAAAGGTAAAATATGTTTAAGCTTTACATCCACTTTAATAAAGTACTGACCATTCCTGTAGGGATGTGCCAGTAGTAACGAATCTCACGGGTTAAACTTTTTGGGTGATTACCCTTTCCAAAACACTTTTTTTTTTTTTCTCCGGCAGATCCTGCATTGCAACCTGTTGTGGCAGTGATGTCTGTCTGTCAAACATTACAGGAATTGACTAAACTCATGAGAATTGATCCAGCTTCCAGCCACACTCATCCTCTTATTTATAAAGCGCTTAGAGCTCATGCCATTAACCCTGCTTTATTGTGTAGATGGGTTAGTGAACCTCTTCCATCTTTCCAGTGTGAGCCTCTCCTATGTTTGAACATGCAGAGAACCCTTTGAAATGTTGGGCTGCGGAGCAGGCATGTAAAAAGCATTTGCTGCACATGCCCTTCAAGGGATGCCTTTTCACAGCTACATTTACCACCCTCCTCAAAGATGTCACTGGAGTTAATGCTAGTCCTACACCATTCAAAAAATCGTTTGAACACATTTTCAAAAAACACACACTGGTCGTGAGGGCAAACAATATTGCCATTATGTAATGACTGAATCTTGATCGGAAAATCATTCAGTAGACATGGATGAATCCATTTCTCGTTTGTTTTTTGCTTCTGGGTCACATATGTGCAGTACCAACAGTTCAATTTTTAACGGATGAGAAACACATTAGCCTTTTCAATTTAAACAGGGGGAATTGGGACTTTATAAAACACGCGGCTACAATCTGGTAAAATTGATGGATGTATAAAATCACATTTATTCATATATGTATACATGTTCAATCATCACCATAATACAAATGGTGTCACACTTATTAATTCATCTACACCTGTTCCATCATGACATACTACAGTAATAAAAAGTAATGTTCTTTGGTAGCATATTATTGATTTATAAATGTCCACATTCCATCATAGCATGATACAATTGTACATAATGTTGATTGTGACCTAAATGCCTCTCTAGTCTAACATCAAACTATGACCGTAGAAATGGATCATAATTGCAAAGCATTCATATGAGTGATCTGATTGGCACATGATTGTAATGATCCAAAAGAGCTCTATGGATTTCATAGATTTATCCACTCCTCAGGAGCAGATGTGAAGTGCATATAACGTATCTGCAATGAGATGCATAATTGTCAACTTGTTGACTTTTCAATCTGTTTGCCAGAAGTTTTCCAAACTTTTCCTTCAGTTGTCTTGGCTCAAAAATGTCACAACCGTTTTTCGATTTGTGCCCCTTAACAGGATGAAAATTTTTGTGAGACTTTTCGTCTATCGCAGTGGTTCTCAACTCCTGTCCTCGGGACCCACTAACAGGCCAGGTTTGCAGGATAACTGAAATACATCCCAGGTGATATCATTTGCTGCTCAGTGATTGCAGTATTCTAGTCTGCATCTCCCTAAGGTAATACTTAAAATCTGGCCTGTTGGTGGGTCCTGAGGACAGGAGTTGAGAACTACTGGTCTAGTGTATAGCCACCATAAGAGTACTTCTCTAACCCAACAGAAAGTCTAGCCCTCAAGCTATGGAGCCTCCATGCCATCCCCCTCCAAGGTCAAAAAGAGTTTTGTGTTACTCCCAGGCTTGGACTTTTAAGGCCAAACCCAAGCCAGGAGCCCATTTTACCGCTAAATCGCCCAAATCTGCAAACAAATCCTTAGACCAGTCTTTCCAGTTCATTTTAGTCGTGTAAAATCGATTGGGTTTAGTTAAACTGTAATGCATTTAAGCATTTCTCTACAATTTCTAAACTCATTATATACTGCTGGAGTGAAAAATCGAATATGTAGTTATTTATGGTATTGAGTGAGGTATGAACGAACATGCACTACAGACCAGTGTTTTCACGTCAAATTTCAATTTCGTTTTAGTCTTATACAACTAAAACAAAAATGCCATTTTAGTTAATTTAGTCATCTCAATTGTTTTAATCATATTTTAGTCAACTAAAATGCTTAAGTCGGGTTTTATTCGACGAAATTAACACTGGTACCTGGGTAGGGGAAGTGTGTGTTTTTTTGTTTTTTCTTTTTGGTGCTACAAACTAGAGTTCTGTTCTCAGACCCCTTCCTGTGTCACAGCACAGATTAGCAGACCTCAATGTTAGCAGGTCTTCTGGAGCAGGGGTTGATTGCCCACTTCCTGTAGATTAACTATTTCAGGGATTTTACCCCAACCTTTTAACATACCAAAATGGGGGCTGTCCAGAGGGACCAGAGTCTTTTTAATAGTGTCTACCATCACACATGGAAGACCTACTTAGCTTGGTACAAGGAAATAAACTTTCCTGATGGGCGGCACTGATGGGCTGCACTGATAATCCGTGTAAATGTACCTGTCAGAATTGCTGGTTACCGGCTCTCCTTTCCTCACGCTGTGACAGCACGTGAGGAAAAGATTGCCGATAACCGGCAAGTCTGATTGGATGCAGCTGATCACATGGTAAAGGGCCACTGTAATTGGCCCTTTACCTTGATCTGTGATCAGAGCATGCCCGATGCCTACCCAGGTCAATTTTCTTTCTGTGCTGTCGCACTATGAATGACAGTTGCATATGCAACACTGTACCCATATGCAATTTATAATTTTATTTTTTTTTATAGACTGCTTTCTTTTGGCAGTATTTAATCACCACTGTTTTTTTTTTTTTTTTTGTTAACCACTTCAGCTCCGGAAGGATTTCCCCCTTTAGGACCAGAGCACTTTTTGCGATTCGGCACTGCGTCGCTTTAGCTGATAATTGCGCGGTCGTGCAGCGTTGTACCCAAACAAAATTTGCGTCCTTTTTTCCCCACAAATATCCCTTTCTTTTGGTGGTATTTGATCACCTCCGCGTAATTTTTGATCGCTGCTATAAACAAAAAAAGAGTGACAATTTTGCAAAAAAAAAAAGAAAAGTTTTTTTCTTTTTGTTAACCTACAAATCCAAAAAAAAAATAAAATATAAAACATTTTTTTCATCGGTTTTGGCCGATTTATATTCTTCCTCATATTTTTGGTAAAAAAAATTGGCGCAATCGACGTTTATTGATTTTGCGCGAAAGTTGCCATGTTTAAGGATGATAATTAATTTCTGGAGTCTTTTATTAGTATTGGCGGCAATTTGCGATTTTTAGCGGTACTGCGATATTGCAGCGGACATGTCGAACCATTTTGACACTTTTTTGGGACCATTGGCATTTATACAGCGATTGGTGCTATAAAAATACACGGTTTACTGTGTAAATGCCATTGGCAGTGAAGGGGCTAACCTTCCGGGGGGAGATCTAGGGGTTGACAGTGTTCCCTAGGCGTGTTCTAACTGTGGGGGTGCTAGGCTACCTTGGGCATAAGAGATCTAACTGATCCCAGTGACAGGGATCAGTAGATCTCCTATGCCCGCATACATCGGCAGTTCCCCGCTCTGGCAGCTCATCGCGGCTCGCTGGCACACTCCTCTGGAGTACGGCGCGTGCGCGCCCCCTAGCTGCCACCCCGCAAATCGCCATTTATTTACGGTGATTTGTGGGACACATCCACACTGCCGCCGTAAATATACGGTAGGCAGTGTGGAAGTGGTTAACCACTTGCCGACCGCCCGCCGCAGCGTGACAGCGACAAGGTGGCTCGCTTTCGCGAACTGCCGTCACAGGACGGCGGCCGCAATAACTAGCATTGTGAGTGCGCGCCGCCGGAGGCGCGCTCGCGCTCACTGTGTTCGGGGGGAGCGGGTAGGGCGGACTCGATCGCCGCCGGCTACCCGTGATGGCTCCCCCGCACTGAAAGAACTGAAGTCCGTGTAAGTAAACACGGACCTCCGTTCTGTTGAAGGGGGAAGGGCGATGATCACAGCCTTCCTGTATATGGAGGCTGTGATCATCCCCTTTCCCCTGCTAGGGCAGCCCACACACAGTTAGAACACGCCCAGGGAACACAGTTAACCCTTAGAGCGCCCCCTGCAGGTTATCCCCTTCACTGCCAATGTCATTTACACAGTAATCAGTGCATTTTTATAGCACTGATCGCTGTATAAATGCCAATGGTCCCAAAAAAGTGTCAAAATAGTCCGACATGTCCGCCGCAATATCACAGTACCGCTAAAAATCGCAGATCGCCGCCATTACTAGTAAAAAAAAAATAAAATAAAATAAAAACCCCAGAAATTCTCATCATCCGTAAACGGGCAACTTTTGCGCAAACCAATTAATAAACGCCGATTGCGATTTTTTTTTTTTTTTTTTTTTTTTTTTTTTTTTTACCAAAAATATGAGGAAGAATCTCAATCGGCCAAAACCGATAGAAAAAAATGTTTTTTTATATTTTTTTTTTTTTTGGATTTGTATTTTAGCAAAAAGTAAGAAATTTGTTTGTTTTCTTTTTTTTGCAAAATTGTCGCTCTTCTTTTGTTTATAGCGGCGATCAGAAATGACGCAGAGGGGGATCAAATACCACCAAAAGAAAGCTCTATTTGTGGGGGAAAAAAAGGACACAAATTTCGTTTGGGTACAACGTCGCACGACCGCGGAATTGTCAGTTAAAGCGACGCAGTGCTGAATCGCAAAAAGTGCTCTGGTCCTAAAGTGGGAAATCCTTCCGGGGCTGAAGTGGTTAAAGACGGAAAATTTTGAAAAAAAAAAAACAAACCTTTTTCTTTAAATTCTGTTAGAAAATTTTCCAAATAAGTAATATTTCTTCACTAATGGCCGACACCGATGGGCTGCACTGATAATCCGTGTGCTTGTCAGATTTGCCGTTTACCGGCTCTCCTTTCCTCAGACTGGGACAACACATGAGGAAAAGACTGCTGATAACCTGCAAGTCTGTTTTACAATGTGATCAGCTGTGATTGGACACAGCTGATCACATGGTAAAGCAGGCCTCGACAATCCCCAGGTGCCAGGTTGCCATGGCGACCAGAAATCGCATCCTGGCGATTGACAGCTGTTCCTTCTCTCCCCTCACTATCTTAAAACACAGCATCTCCGATTCAGCGAGAGACACGTTCTCTGCTTAATCTAAGGCCCCATTCACACCTGAGCGTTTTGTAGCTTGAAAAGCCTGAAGCTACAAAACACTTGAGGGTAAAAAAAAAAAAAAATCAATGATTCTCTATGGAGTTCGTTCACATCTCCACTCAAAAACGTCTGAAGCCAAAAGCCTGAAAACTCCTGAAGCTCAAACAGGTTCTGGAAGTATTTTTGTAGCTTGATTTGGGAGTTTTTCTACTTTTTACATTGGTGACCTTTTGACCTGTACAAAATCACGGTAAACGCGTGTATTTTTGCCTGAAAACGCTACGCCCAGGTGTGAATGCAGCCTAACAGCTGTTAAACTTGGCAAGCTGCCCGAGATATTTGTTTATACTTAGGATGAAAAAAGAACAACAATGTATCTTTTATCAAAGGAATTATCTCTGGGCTGTATGTGGGACGTTTAACTATTTAAAGACTAAACCTTTTCTGACATTTGTGGCTTACAAGTAAAAATCCAGTATTTTCTGTTAGAACCCCCAAACATTATATGTATTTTTTAGCAGAGACCCTTGAGAATAAAATGGCGGTTGTTGCAATATTTTATGTCACACGGTATTTGCGCAGCGGTCTTTCAAACACCATTTTTTGGAAAAAAATACAATTTAACCACTTCAATACCGGGGACTTGGAACACTTCCCGCCCAGACCAATATTCACCTTTCAGTGCCGTTGCGATTTGAATGAGAATTGCGCGGTCGTGCGACACTGTACCCAAACAAATTTTTTTATCATTTTGTTCCCACAAGTAGAGCTTTCTTTTAGGGGTATTGGTCTCAGCTGATCACATGGTAAAAGGCTTCAGATGGAAGCCTTTTACCTCGGTCTGTAATGCGTTGGGTCAGACTGACCGATTGTGGATTATCCTAAGGACGTCAATAGACGTTCTGTCAGGATAATGAACCGCCCGGACGTCATTTGTCTATACGCCGGGCGGGAAGTGGTTAATGAATAATAATTTAAAAAAAAAGTTAGCTCATTTATTTATTTTTTGTATAATGTGAAAGATAACGTTACACCGTGAGAAACGTGATCTTTATTCTAAGCAAAAAAATTGTGATAAAGCCCTGTGTACCATCAACCATTATGTCTTTTTTTATGTGCAGCTGGGCTCCAGTATTTCATGGTGACCGGAAACCCACCAATGAATAGTCACTATGGGGTACACACCTCTGGGCAGGAAGTGGCTGCAAAGAGGCAGAAGATCAGCAGCACTAGAATACTTATTTCACCTTTTTTCTATTTTAAAGTGTCACTAAGACTTCATTTTGATGTGCAGTTGTGTGGTAAAAATGTGCAGTAGAGACGTGTTTTTGCCACCCACTAATGGCCACCCTTAACAGGTTCCCCACCGCGCGCCGTCTTTTCACGGCGGCAGTCGGGGAGCCCTGCGCGAATCGCAGTAAATAAGCGGCGATTCGCATTTGGCCACCAGGGGGCGCACCCGCCGCACTCCTGGGGAGTGTGCCCGCGGCTCGGGCGGACCCGATGTCCGGCGGCGAGCCGCGATGAGCGGCTACAGGGAAAAGAACGGGGAACCGCCGATGTAAACACGGCGGTTCCCCGCCCTGTCAGTGGGGCATGAGAGATCTACTGATCCCTGTCACTGGGATCAGTTAGATCTCTAATGTCCATGGTAGCCCAACCCCCCCACAGTAAGAACACACCCAGGGAACACACTTAACCCCTAGCTCTCCCCCTGCAGGTTAACCCCTTCACTGCCAATGACATTTATACAGTAATCAGTGGACATTTAAATTTCTGATCGCTGAATAAATGTCATTGGTCCCAAAAAAGTGTCAAAATGTTCCGACATGTCCCCCCCCAATATCGCATTACCGCTAAAAATCGCAGATCGCCGCCATTGCTAGTAAAAAAAAAAAACCCCAGAAATGAATTCTCACCATCCGTAAACGTGGCCACTTTTGCACAAACCAATCAATAAACGCCGATTGCAATTTTTTTATCGCAAATATGAGGAAGAATATAGATCGGCCAAAAACGGTGAAAAAAAATGTGTTTTTATATTTTTTTGGATTTGAATTTTAGCAAAAAGTAAGAAATTTGGGTTTTTTTGCAAAATGGTCGCTCTTCTTTTGTTTATAGCGGCGATAAGAAATGACGCAGAGGCGATCAAATACCACCAAAAGAAAGCTCTATTTGTGGGAAAAAAGAACACAAATTTTGTTTGGGTAGAACGTCGCACGACCGCGCAATTGTCAGTTAAAGCGACGCAGCGCCGAATCGCAAAAAGTGCTCTGGTCCTAAAGTGCGAAATTCTTCCGGGGCTGAAGTGGTCAAGCTGCATTAGGCAGCAGATGAAGGCGTTCTACATGCCGCAGTCATGATGCATTAGGCATAATAAGGCGTTTTCCCCTATAACAGGTTTTTAGCGTCACTCTTTCTGGCCAACCTATAACCCTGATGTATTATTATTATTATATAGGATTTATATAGCGCCAATAGTTTGCGTAGCGCTTTACAATATGAGGACAGACAGTACAGTTACAATACAGGAGGAATCGGAGGGCCCTGCTCGTTAGAGCTTACAATCTAGAAATGTAACTGTGTTATGTTGGAGTTATTGACTGGCCGCTCTGCTGTGAGTAAGTTAGGGTTGGGGGGGGCGCAAATTACTTGCCTTACCCCGGGCGCTGACAACCCACACTACGCTAAATAAAACCTGGCTCCTAACTTTTTTAGCTAACTCAAAGCAAATTTGTCAAGCCCTGTGGTAAAGGACCACTATGATTGGCCCTTTTACCTCAATCTGTGATCAGCTGTGGTGGAGGGGTTCTGGCAGGATGTCAGAAGACTCCCGCCCAGAACTAGCGTACCGCATGGTTGGCACCCAAAACTGCATGTCCAGAGTGTTGGGAAATAGAAATTGCTCACGCCTGGGAATGGCTGATAAAGACCCAATTTCTAGTTGCCACGGCAATTAGGCACCTGGGTTTTGTCAAGCCCTCTATTAGCTGTTACTTGGGTGTGGCTGCCTCACAGGTGTTTGGCCTGCCTTCCTACACAGTGCAATTTCCAGACTGTTAGAGCTCTTTCACACTAGCGGAGCCCGTTTTGATGGGCTCCGCTGGATGGATCCCCGCTGAGCCCGCGGATAACAGGACAGTCTCTGCACTCCGTGCAGGGACTGTCCTGTCACAGCTCCATTCTCTATGGAGAATCGGATGAACACGGGGCCATCTGTCCGTGTTCATCCGATCCGCCAGAAGGATGGAAAATAGGGTTTCCATCCATCCTGTTTTTGGTGGATCGGGTGTCAGCGGACATGTCACCGCTGACATCCGTCGCTCCATAGAGGACAATGGAGCGTCCGTTTGGGTCCGCCTGAAAAACTGACAGACGGACCCGAACGATCTGCCCGTGTGAAAGGGGCCTTAACACAACTCCTGGCAAATTTCACCTCCACCTGCCTCACGGAACCTTCTATTCCCACTACTGAGCTGGGGAGGCTGCATTATAAAACTTCAGCTCCTCAGGAGGATATCGTTAGGCAGTATACTATGGCCTTCACTCACTCGGGATCGTAAATAATATATACACATTCACTGGGATAGAGATGTCGGTCTACAGCCTTAGCACAAGTCTGTTTTTTTTTTTTTTTTTTTTTTTTTTTTTTTTTTTTTTTTGCTATTGGGCCTAAGCAGGCCTCGACAAACCTCGAGCACCAGGTCGCCATGGCGACCAGAAATCGCGTCCTGGCGAGTGACTGCCATTCCTGCTCTCCCCATGTTAAAACAGAGTGTCAGATTCAGCGAGAGCCGAGAGTTCTCTGCTTAATCTAACAGCTGTTAACCACTTGCCGACGGCTGATCGGCAAATGACGGCGACAGAGTGGCTCTGTAGCGCGAATCGCCGTCATACGACGGCGGCCGCGATACAGAGCCTAGTGAGCGCGCGCGCGCCCTCACTGTGTTCGGGGGGGCCAGGGAGCGGGTGCGGCGGCTTCGATTGCCGCCGGCTACCCGCGATGCCCCCCCCCCGGAGTGAATGAACGGAGGTCCGTGTATGTAAACACGGACCTCCGCTCTGTGTGAGGGGGAA
>BLSH010499655.1:74293-91914 GCA_018402905.1 Glandirana rugosa
GCCCTTCCCCCCCCCCCCCCCCCCCTGAGAACAGAGATCCGTGTTTACACAGACCTCAGTTCTTTCACTGCGCCGTGGGCGCGCATTGCGCGTAGCTCGAGTCCGCCCAAACCCGCTCCTTTGGGGGGGGCCCTCCCCCCCCGGAACACAGTGAGCACGCGAGATCTCACAGCTGCCGTCATATGATGGCAGTTTGCAATATCGAGCCATATTGCTGCCGTCAGACTGCGGTCGGCAAGTGGTTAATTGACCGAAGTTTTACCAGGGTTTGGGCCTTCTTTTTTAGAACTGATTTTTTGGAGTTGGTCTTATGTAACTTTGAGCTCTTCTTCTTTTTTTTTTTTTTTTTTCTTTTTTTTTATTTATTGCTTATCCCTGCGGTTAGGTCTGCTGCCTTCATTTTCTCTGTTGAGCATGAGTGCTGCTGCTGAGTATAACAGGGCCCACGATATTTGTGATATTTAGGCCTCATGCACACAGGACGTTTTTTGACTGTTTTTAGCAGCTGTTTTCAGCTGCAGATGTTTTTTTCTACAGTCAATAAACCCTCCATCATGTTATCCTATGTGTTCATGCACACATAGGCTTTTATCAACTGTTTTGAGCTGTAAAAAAAACCCCAAGAGCTGAGGGTTTTTCTCTTGCGTTCACTGACAGACGCAGCCCTTCATTGACAAGTGGGGTTATATGCACATCCTACCAGGAGTAGACTAGGCAAATAGAAAGAAAGCAAGCTGACCCTTCCCAGGGGACCGTCCTCACTCTAACATATAAACCCCCTGCTCTGCATAGCATATCAGTTTTATTATGCCTAGGGCAAGGAGTTAGACCTGGTTCCCTTATGGGATCTGCAGTTCCCCCTTTTTTTCTACTGCTTTTTTGTTTTTCTCAAGCTATCTGATGAAGACTGCTATCAAGTAGCCGGCTGGGGCATAGAGGATATCCAGAATCCTGAACTTTCCCCAGTGCGGCCGACCGATGCGAGCTACCCTTAGCCTTGAAGGGGTCCACCGCATCGCGCCCGTTCCGTGCGGGTGGGCAGTGGGTGATCCCCACTTGCCCCCAGTCACCGGACCTTGTTCCCGTCCAGGGGCCTGTGGCACGCAGCATCCCTCTCCGGCAGTGGGAGGAAGGTCTGCAACTGGGTGGCTACTCGTTACGCCCGTCGGACTGGTGAGTGACCCCCCTCTCTCCCCCCCCTAGGGCTGGGCGAATTTTAGTGGTCTGGGCCGGCTGGGGGGGGGGGGTTCCTAGGGCTCAGGTCTCACCTGGGTGTTCTCGTCCCCCTTCTACACTCCCCTCCCCCCCCCCACCGCACCGCGCCTTTGGGGGCCTCGGTTGCATGCGAGAAGGCGCTGGTGGCCGCACTGATCGCTGATATTCGTGCGTCTTTGCGACTGGACCAAGCAGGGGAGTCGCAGGAGACTGCATACGTTTGTGGGTCTGCCAGGCCACCCAGGTCCCCTAGGGCTTATCCTTATGATCAATTCTTTGACCATCTGGTCTATAAGGAATGGCAGCATCCGCAGAATTCCTTCGCCCTGCCCAAACGTTTCGCTGTATGCTACCCATTTGAGGATAGTTTTGTGAAGAAATGGGCATCCCCCGCAGTGGACCCTCCCGTGGCTCGCCTGAATAAGGCAACGACCATCCGTTTTGGAGGGGTCTCCCTCTTTTAAGGATCCGTCCGATAGGCAGACGGAGGCGGTGTCCAAAGCATTTTTCTTGTTGGCAGGGTCAGCCATGAGACCGGCTCTGGCGTCAGCAATGGAGGCGCAATCTCTTACAGAGTGTGCGACTGAGTTGCAAAACGAGTTGAGCTGCGGGAGGTCGCTTGAGGCGTCACAGCGAGCAGACCATCTGATAGAGGGTCTTCGGTACCTGTGTGACGCAGCTCTGGACCTGCTTCCCATGTTGTCTGATGACTGCGAAAACAGACATTTTAGGCGGGTGCTTTTGGTTGCGCCCTTGGTCGGGTGACCACGCGTCTAAGAGGGGTCTCACGGATCTCCCCTTTCAGGGCGGTCGGCTCTTTGGGGCGCAATGGAATGAAATCATTAAGGATTTCACTGGAGGGAAGAGTACTTTTCTCCCGGAACCCAGGCGGCGCGAGTTCCGCCGTAAGCAGGGTCCTGCCCCTTCGGGTCAGAAGAGGTATTTTCGTACGCCCGGTGCAGCGGGCAAGTGCTCGAGGCCCGGCAAGTCTGCCTCTGGGTCAGGTAAACGACCCTGGCAGCGCAAGAGCGAAAAGGCAGAGGAGAAGTCCTCCTCTGCTTCTCGGGTGGGGGGCCAACTTCTGGGGTTCGCAGACAGGTGGACTGCCTGCATTTCCGACTGGTGGGTGCAAGAAGTGGTGTCCTCCGGGTACAGGATAGAGTTCAGCACTCTACCCCCAGACAGGTTCTTCCCATTGAACTTGAGACTCCCTCAGGGCCGTCGAGAGGCTCTCCTAGGGGCTGTTCAGACGCTCTCCAAACAAGGGGTGATTGTGCCGGTACCTCCGCTGGAAAGGTTTCTATTCAAACCTATTTGCGGTGCCCAAAAAAGGTGGGGTCAGGCCAGTTCTGGACCTAAAAGCGCCCAACCACTTTGTGAATGCGCGAAAATTCAGAATGGAATCTGTCCGTCCGGTCGTGGCCGCCCTACACCAAGGGGATTTCATGGCATCTCTGGATATCAGGGACGCGTACCTCCCACGTTCCCATATGTCTCCGGCACCAGCGCTTCCTCCGCTTTGCAGTGAGGGATCTACATTACCAATTCGTGGCACTTCCCTTCGGTCTGGCCTCGGCTCCTCGGGTGTTCACCAAGGTGGGGGCTCCGGTGCTGGCGTTTATTGAGGTAGAGAGGCATCGGGGTGTTGGCTTACCTCGACGACTTACTCCTGAGAGCGGAGTCTGCCTTGGCTCTGGAGGAGAACGTGGCTATCACCCTGGCCTCGTTGAAAGACTTTGGCTGGCTGATCAACTTGCGGAATTTCACATTGACCCCGTCCTGTCGCCTGGAATACCTGGATCTGATTCTGGACACGGAGAAGGCGAAGGTGTTCTTACCTCCAGCCAAGTTACTGACGCTGCAAGCAGCGGTGCGCACCCTGCTGTCACGCCGGTGGTCCTCCTTACGGTTCTGTATGCGGGTGTTGGGGCTCATGGTCTCGGCCTTCGAGGTGGTTCCTTACGCCCAGAGTCACACCTGCCTCCTGCAGCGGGCGATTCTGTGACGGTGGGACAAGTCTATGCTGTCCCTTGATCAGCTGATCAGATTGGATCATTAGACCAGGAGGTTCCAGCTCTAACATTGGAAGTAGTTTCTCCCCCTGAATTGGTCGATAGTCACGACGGATGCCAGCCTCTCTGCTCAGGGCCGTTGGTCGGCGCAGGAATCCTGTCTTCCGATCAATGTGCTGGAGTTGAGGGTGATCAGGCTCTGCCTCTCCCACTGGATGGTAAGGCTGCGCGGCCTCCTGGTTCGGGTTCAGTCAGACAACGTCACGGCAGTGGCGTACGTGAACCATCAGGGAGGAACGAGGAGTTCGGCAGCGGCTGCGGAAGCGGCTCTCATTCTGCAATGGGCAGAACTCCACGTCCCGGCAATCTCCGCCATTTACATTCCGGGCGTGGAGAATTGGCAGGCGGACTTTCTCAGTCGCCAGACTCTGGATCAGGGGTTATGGTCCTTACATCCGGAAGTGTTCCGCCAGATTTGCCACAAGTGGGGCACGCCAGACGTGGACCTCATGGCGTCCCGGTTCAATCACAAGGTGCAGACCTTCGTGTGCATGACGAGAGACCCGCTGGCAGCCACCACTGACTCGTTTGGTGGCGCCTTTGAGGTCGGCATCGGCTCCTGTACGCCTTCCCTCCCATCAAGCTTCTCCCGCGACTACTGCGCAGGGTAGAAGCGGAGGGGATCCCGACAATCCTGGTAGCTCCGGATTGGCCTCCCGGCAATCCTGGTAGCTCCGGATTGGCCTCCCGACAATCCTGGTAGCTCCGGATTGGCCTCCCGACAATCCTGGTAGCTCCGGATTGGCCTCCCGACAATCCTGGTAGCTCCGGATTGGCCTCGGCACCCTTGGTACACCGACGTGGTGCGAATGGTGGCAGATTTTCCTTGGCGTCGTCCGCTGCGCGAAGATCTGCTGTCTCAGGGACCCATTTTGCACCATGCTTTACCCTCGCTGGCTTTGACGGCTTGGCTATTGAGTCCCAGGTGTTGAGGGGTAGGGGTGTCGCTGACTCCGTGATCTATACCATGCTTAAATGCGCAAGTGTACGTCGCGCAAGATTTATCATCGCACCTGGAAGGCCTATATTGCCTGGTGTGAGGCGAGGGGTTGGAATCCATTTCTCTTACGTTGTCTCGGGTCCTGGCTTTTTTGCAGCAGGGCCTGGATAATAAATTGGCATTGAGTACTCTCAAGGGTCAGATTTCGGCTCTGGCGATTCTTTCAACGGCCTTTGGCGTCACATTCGTTGATTCGTACATTTGTACAGGGTGTACGCCATGTGGCTCCTCAGATACGGTCGCCTTTGGCGTTGTGGGATTTGAATTTGGTGCTTTCTGTACTGCAGAAACCACCATATGAGAAGATCAGGGATATTCCCTTACAACTGCTGTCGCAGAAGGTGGCATTTTTGGTGGCCATTACATCCGCTAGGCGGGTGTCTGAGTTGGCAGCGCCCTCCTCCTTAGTTTCTACCGAAGGTGGTCTCTTCTTTTCACATGAATGAAGATATTATTCTTCCTTCATTATGTCCGCACCCGTCGCATCCCAAGGAATTTGAGTTACATTCCTTGGATGTCGTGAGGGCTTTGCAGGTGTACTTGGCGGCTACAGCTTCCTTTCCGAAGTCTGATGCGTTGTTTTGTGCTGACGGATGGTCCGCGCAAAGGATTGGCGGCCTAGTCGGCCACTGTTTCCCGTTGGATCAGACAGACCACGACCCATGCGTATACTGTTCGGGGCAAAGTACCTCCTTTTCCGGTCACGGCTCATTCCACCAGGGCAGTTAGCACTTCCTGGGCTTTCAGACACCAGGCTTCGGTGTCACAGGTGTGCAAGGCGGGTACCTGGGCCTCGGTGCACACGTTTACTATGTTTTACAAAGTTGATGTTTCAGCATCCGCGGATGCTGCCTTTGGCCGCAAAGTTTTGCAGGCGGCGGTGTAGGCACGGCTGCCGCCTCCTGAGAGGACTCTTTGGGGACAGTAGTTGTTGTTTACCCACCCCTCTTGACTGACACCGCATTGGGACATCCCCACTTGCCAATGAAGGGCTGCGTCTATCAGTAAACATAAGAGAAAAAGTGATTTTAATAAAACTTATCGTAAAATCCTTTTCTCTGAGTTCACTGACAGACGCAGCACCCACCCCTCTGTGTTGCGTTTGTACGGCTTGTTATGAACTGATATGCTATGCAGAGCAGGGGGTTTATATGTTAGAGTGAGGACGGCCCCATGGGAAGGGTCAGCTTGGTTTCTTTCTATTTGCCTAGTCTACTCCTGGTAGGATGTGCATATAACCCCACTTGTCAATGAAGGGCTGCATCTGTCGGTGAACTCCAGAGAAGAGGATTTTACGGTAAGTTTTAATAAAATCCCTTTTTTTTGGACTGTTTTCAGCTGTAAAAACGGTCAAACACTTAATGTCCAAAAACGCTTAACGTCAATCCCTAACGTTTTTGGATGTTTTAGACCAATTGGGGGAAAAAAACAAAAAGCTGGCCCTTTAAAAACGTGAAAAAACTATGGTAATATAACGCTGGTAAAAGCTGAAAACATCCCTGATAAGCTACTGATGTTTTTGGGCTGTTTTTTTAAAGTCCTGTGTGCATGAAGCCATATTTATGGTCAGCCTTGTGGGAAGTGAGGTCTCTGGGCTCTTTTATTGTCCCTCCCTAGTCTGGTAAATTCTTGCTAATCAGTACTTGCTATCCTGGAAGACAATTTGGAAAGTCAGAGTTAAAATTACCAGTAACTCTTAAAAGTTCAGTAGAAGGACTTTTTTTAACCATTTCAGCCCAGGGTGTTTTTATTTAAATCGATTCTTTTGATTTTTATCAGATTTAGTTTAATGTAATGCGTTTGGAGTAAAAAAGATAGTTTTTTTTTTCTATTCAATATACATTAATCATTTAGTTTATTCAGCATGAAATGGAACTTAGCGATGTAGCATGAGGCTGTATATTCTGCAATATTTACAATTTTGGTAAACTCATTCAATGAATCCAAGCTGAGATAACCTGCACTGCATTGATGCACTCACATAATTTCACAGTAACCATGTGATAAAGTTCAGGCATATTCCTTTATCCCATTGTTTTGCAAATCTACATACACTACAAACTGTATGATTTGAATCGGTTCTGATATCTCTGTATTAGTAACCTGACCGCTTATAATTCTAAATAGGAAACCTTCATTTTGTTTGCAAATATTAAAGATTTTAACTACAAACAAGAATGAGTCCTTACCAATATCCAGTTCCCTGTGCTCATCCGGTTTACAGGCATCCACCAGGCTTGAACCAACAAGATCCCCAGAATGGAAGGATTTACCCCGTTCCTGACCAGAGCACGTTTTGCGATACGGCACTGCATCGCTTTAACTGACAATTGCGCGGTCGTGTGACGTACTCCCTCAAAGGGTGGGACTTTTTAGGCACAAAAATAGAACGGTAAACGTGAATGATTAAAAAGGTTAACAATAGCACAATAGAGTGAAACACATGATAGGCGTACAAAAATCTTAAAAGAATTGACAATTTGCAATATGGTGATCTAAGTCGATGTCAGCTACATCTGATGCATTTCGGATGAGTTTCTTCCTCAGAGGTGCTTTAGTGAGGATACTTAATATCACTAGAGGTCTAACTGAAATATTACATATACATGGTTAACAGATGTCAAACAAAATTGATGTCCTTTTTTTCCCCACAAATAGTTTCTTTGGTGGTATTTGATCACACCTGCGTTTTTTAATTTTTTGCGCTATAAACAGAGACAATTTTGAAAAAACCCAATATATTTTACTTTTTGCTATAATTCAGATCAAAAAAATATATAAAAAACAAATGTATTCATCAGTTTAGGCCAATATGTATTCTTCATATTTTTGGTAAAAACAAATCGCAAGAAGCTTATTGTTTGGTTTGTGCAAAAGTTATAGCATCTACAAACCATGAGAATTGATTTATGGCGTGTTTATTTCTTTACTAGTAATGGCGGCGATCTGCAATTTATTTTTTTTAGCAGGTCTGCGATATTGTGGTGGACATTTAGGACACTTTTTGGGACCACTGACCTTAATACAGTCATTGGTGCTATAAATAGCCACTGATGACTGTATAAAGGTCACTGGCAGGGAAGGGGTTAACACTAGGGGGCGATCAAGGGGTTAACTGTTCCCTGCTAGGTCCTACTAGGTGTTTCTGTGTGAGGGCTGGGCTGGGTTGACTGGGGGGAGGAGAGTGATCTCTGCTCCCATATACTGGGAACATACGATCACTCTCCTCTCCCCTGTCAGAACTGGGATCAGCTTGTTTACATACACGTATCCCCGTTCTGTCACTGCTGGGTAGCGAATGCGGGTGGCCGGCGGACATAGAGTCCACCCCACCCGCTGATTGGCTCCCCTGCTAGCGCGTGAGCGCGCCTCCGCACCCGCACTACTTGCTCCTGCGTCTGCAGTCAGGAGACGGCGATTCGTGCAGGAGAGCCATGTTGCCACCGTCAAGCCACCTGGAGCGGTTGGCAATTGGTTAAAGTAATTTTGGTGATGCCTTTCCTGTTCCTGTTGGAGGAGGTCCCCATATCTCATGGGCTGTCCTGGAAGACTCCTGGAAACAGTTGCTGGCAACTCCTTTTTTTTTTTTTATTTATTTTTTTTTTTTTTTCTTTCTATTTTCTTTTTTTTCTGTTTGCCAGTGTCCAAATCCTTCTGTAGGTGGCAGCATAACCCAGTTTACTCTGAATCCTGTGTCTTACAGAGAGGTCCAAAAAAAGGATTTTCTGGTGTGTATTGAAATCCATTTTTTAATCTATACAGCAGTGCTTGGTGGTTTTAAGGTTCAGGATTGCCCATATTTGTGACTGCAGTGCACAAATATGGGCAAGCTGGGCTCAACTAGTTGTGTGGTACACCTAATAGTGATGTGAAGAATGGTATCCCCGAAACATGAGCCCGATATATTATGTGAAGGCTATAAAAGCAGTTCTGAGGCTGTTCCAAATCTGTTACCAAATTAAAGTCTAAAAGCTATAACTTTCAAAACCAAGACATCACTGAAAAATGGAAAAAAAACATTGCATTTGTAGAATCATTTTCTTAATTTTTTTTTTTTTTTTTTTTCATCTACAGCAGTGCACATTGAGAATATCAGTTTTAAATATGTGCAGCGGAGGAGAGCTGAAAAGAATTCGGAATACACTTTTGAGGTGGGTGTATAGTTTTACACATAATAATTCACATGTATTTTCCTTTTACTTAGTAGTGTTAAATGGTTTGTCTTGTCTCTGTAAATGATACTTTCTGCTGGAAAGCTTGTTTTTTTTTAAAAACAGATTTACTGGCTGGATCACCAGATGAAATTGAAAGAAAGCAAGCCTAAGAAATGAATGTAGCAATCCCATGTTAAAAAAACAGCAAGCTGCAAAATGTTTGCTTTTGGGTTTATACCGGTTTGAGTAATCCATGTACTTTTAGGGAATTACGCATTTCCGGCCTACAGATGAAACCGGAAGTTAGACAAAATCTTCTAAATCAAAGTGAAATATTATTTTAAACTGGTCATATACTGCTCAAATTTTGCTTAATTCCTGCTGATTGGGCCTAAATTCAAGCTGTAGGTTGGTATCACCTGCTTGACAAACCTTGCCTGAAAAACTACAGCTCGTATTAAGCATCTTCATGCTGGAGCATGTTACACTAAATATGGGTGTAATGCGCAACATGCTCCCAAAGGTGAATGTATCCTTTAACTCAATGGGTATTCCACATGCTTCCTGGCATGCGGTTGCAACATTTCAAAGTTACGATGTGAACAGACCTGAGTGGTAACCACAACCCCCACCCCCATTTATCAGGATGGGAAGTGAGTAGGATCACACTGAGGAAAGGATTTAATTGGACACTGACATGCATGAGTAATCTCATAGAAAACCTGGGAAAGAGTTACAAAGCATTGTATTTTGACATCAGTTTCTACAACTGCATGCTGTATATAAGTGAGATGATGTAGGAACAAAAATTAAAACAATGAGGCTGATTTACTAAAGGATTTGAGAATGCTCATATAATAGATTTTATGCATATTCACTTAAATTGTTCTATCATATGCAGATGGAAATGAGTATATGGATTTTCTTTTCACATGATTGGTTAATTGAATTTAATCTTCACATCCATTTAGTGTAAACCTTCTCAACTCCTTTAGTAAATCCGTTAAAATGCCTGGGAATCTATGGCTTGGTCCAGCATTTTAGCTGTAATATTTCATCTAAATACTGGATCCCAGTCAAATGATTTTGAGAGGTTTCTTTTCCATAAAACATTTCTCCTATCGTTCACTGACAGACACAGCTTCTCCATTACGTGTGGGGTTTTATGCTGGTCTCACTAGGAGTTAACTAGGCAGGGAAAAGAAACAGCTGGCCCCTCCCATGGGGGCCGTCCTCTCTTCCCACATAAAACCCCCTCATAGCATAGCTCTTCAGTTTCAATGCCTAGTTTGCAAGGAGTAGACCTGGCTTCCCTTTATTTGTCTTCTATCAAGCAATTGATCGGCTATCAAGAAGCCGGTCGGGGCATAGAGAGTCCATGGGCTCTGTACTTTCCCCGACCTGGCCGACTGATGCGAGCCAGTCCCGCCGTATGTGGACCCGCCGCATCGTGCCCGTTCCGTGCGGGCGGCCTGGGGTGATCCCCCCCCCCCGTTACGCCCAGCCCCGGATGCGATTTGGGAAGGGCGACTTCTGGCCTGCAGCATACTGCCCAAGCAGGGGCGGAAGGTCTGTGACTGGGTGGCTACCCATGGCGTTGTCCGGAGTGGTGAGTGAGAGCTCCTTCCTTCCCCCCTTTTTAGGGGCGGAAAGGGGGACCGACTACCCTAAAAAAAACAAAGAAAAAAACATTTTTCCCGGGTAGCCGCTTGTAGGGGCGCGTGGAGCCCTGTTCACCCCCTGCACACCCCTTGCACCGCACCCGATTGTCTAGCGACGTTCGGTCGTTTTTTTGCCACCATGCGGCGATTGGCCGCCATTTTGCCGTAGCCGCAGACATATTGGGCCTATGGGGCGTTCCCTCTAGTGCTCAGAGCGGCCATTTGCGGTACTGCACGTTTCCTGCAGGTGTTTTTCGGCCTCTAGTGTTCAACGGCGGCCATATTGGATTCCCTGCTCATGCAAAAAACGTGTCTACAGCTTTTTACTTTCACTTTGGAACGGTGTGTGCTCCTGACGGCGCGGCTTTCTGATGATCCTCCAGGGTTATGCAGCAAACAGCAAGTATAGCTGGGCTCTCCTGTGGGTGCTGGTGGCGGCGGGTGCAGTCCTCCTGGGTCCCCTGGTGCACTGTGGGGTGGTGGTGTGTGGGGGTGCCTTTAACCCTTTCTATGCATCTATGTGTTCCTAAGGGAGCTGAACATGCTAGGAGCGCAATCTGCGCAAGGGGCTTTTCTGGACCAGCTGTGGCGGTTTTTAGTGATTTTCCCCAGGGCAGATGTCACCAACAGGCCCCCCAAGAAGCGTCCCCCTCCTCCTTGCTTTTCAAGGGAGGATTTTTTTTTGATTCGGAAGGTCCCTCGGACGTAGAAGAGGATCAGGGGACGGCAGCTGCGATTATAATTGGTTTCGCACTGCAATGCGATTGAGCCAGGATGGCGAATCGCTGATTTCTGCGCATGTGGTGTGGTCCTCCAGGCCCCCTAGGGCACCCAAGGCTTACCCATATTATCTTTTTCCTAATCGCCTTGTTTGTTGTAAATGGCGGCGTCCGCAGCATTCCTTTTAACGCAGTGGAACAGTTCCTAATCATGACCTGCCTGAGGTTTGCATGTCCTCCCTGTGCATGCGTGGGTTTCCTCCCGGTGCTCCGGTTTCCTCCCACACTCCAAGGGACTTGGGTCCAAACTGTTTCCTGCTCACTATCCCTTGAGGAAAGTTTGTTTTTTTTTTTTTTTTTTTTTTTTTTTTTTTTTTTTTTTTTTTAAAAGAGAGAAATGGGAGTCGCCTTGGTGTCCCACCTATGGTCGCTTTACAAAGACGACGACCAATCCTCTGGAAGGGGTTCCTGCATTCAAGGGCCCCACTGGCAAGACAGAGGCACTGTTAAGTTCGCTCTTCCTGGTGGCAGGCTCTGCGGCCAGCCCTGAAGTTCGCTATGGCGGCGCAATATCTGTCTGAGCTTATGACGGAGCTCCAGAATCTTCTGGACTGCGGCCGCCTGCTGGCTACGCCGCAGAGGGCTGACTTCTTGCTCCGAGGTCTCAAGTACCTTGGTGATGTGGCCGTTGATTTACTGCCTGTGATCCAGGGTAGCGGTGTTGCTGTATCCTCAGTCGGGTACTCTATTTGCGTTTTTGGTCCGGTGACCATGCTTCCAGAAAAGGTCTCGCAGACCTTCCCTTTCAGGGTGGACGTCTATTCGGTCCACGACTGGGTGAGATCATAAAAGATTCACAGGAGGTAAGTGCCTTCCTCCCAGAGCCCCGGAGGCGTGAGTTTTCGCCGTAAACAGGGGCCCCCTACCTCGAGGTTTTTTCGCGCCCCGGGCGTAGCGGGTAAAGGGTCCCGCTCCGGTAAGGTCGCTGCAGGGGCCAGGTGCCGGCAGTGGCAGCGCAAAACCAAGGACCAACCTCAGCCTGATGGGTTGCCTCCGCCCGGGCTTCGGCTGGGGGACGTTTCTGAGTTCAACACTCTGCCACCAGTCAGGTTCTTCCCTTTGACTTGGGGCTCCCGCAGGCACACCAGGAGGCCCTCCTTGGGGCTGTACAAGCACTCGAACCAAGGGGTGATCGTGCCAGGCTTCGAGGTTTTTTACTCACATCTGTTCGTGGTGCCCAAAAAAGGGGGGGGGGGGTCCGGCCAGTACTGGACCTGAAGACCCTGAACCGGTATGTTAGGGCGCAGAATTTTCCGGATGGAATCTATCCACTTGGTTGTAGCGTCTCCATGTACCCATTTGTCCACGGCTTCAGTGTTTTCTTTCGCTTTGCAGTGGGAGACCTCCATTTTCAATTCGTGGCACTCCCTTTCGGTCTAGTCTCAGACCCGAGTTTTTCTTCACAAAATTGGTAGCTCCGGTATGGCGTTACTGCGACAGAGAGGCATTGCGGTAGTAGCCTACCTGGGCGACCTGCTCCTGCGAGCGGAATCCGCCTCGGCTCGGGAAGAGAAGGTGAGGATCACAATGTCCTCGCTGCAGGACTTCGGCTGGTTGCTCAACCTGCAGAAGTCGACGGTGTCTCTATCCCGTCGCCTGGAGTATCTGGGCCTGTTTCTGGACTCAGAGCAGGCAAAAGTTTTTCCTTCCTTCCAGCCAAGTTGCGGTCACTGCAGTCGGCAGTGAAAACTCGCACCGACGGTCTTCCTTACGTGGGGGGCTGGGGCTCATGGTCTCGACTTTCGAGGAGATACCATACGCCCAGAGTCACACTCGTCTGCTTCAATGAGCAAGTTTGGCTCGGTGGGACAGATCCCCTCCATCCTTGGACCTTCTGATCCGTCTGAGTCCCCAGACCAGGGCGTCTCTGACCTATGGTTCCGGGACTCAGCGTTGCTTCAGGGGTAGTCGTTCCTGCCCCTTCAGTGGGTGGTCATTACCACGGATGACCGTCCTTGGACTGGGGCGGGGTCCTGGGACAGCTGTTTTCCCAGGGCCGTTGGTCGGCACAGGAGGCTCGCCTCCCCATCAATGTACTGGTGCTGAGAGCAATCAGATTGGCTTTTTTCTCTGGATGAGATTGCAGGGTCGTCCGATCGAATTCAGTCGGACGATGCCACAGCAGTGGCGTATGTGAACCATCAGGGCGGCACAAGGAGTCCAGCAGCTACGGCGGAGGCAGCAATGGTACTGCGTTGGGCGGAACGTCACGTTCCCGCAATCTCCGCTGTTTACATTCCAGGTGCGGAGAACTGGCAGGCGGACGTTCTCAGTCGCCAGACGCTGGACCAGGGAGAGTGGTCTTTCCACCCGGAGGTGTTCAATCAAATTTGCCGCAGATGGGGGGCGCCGGACGTGGATCTCATGGCGTCCCGGTTCAATCACAAGATGGAAACCTTTGTGTCCAGAACGAAGGATCCGTTGGCAGTGGCCACGAATGCTCTGGTGGCCCCCCTGGGGCCGTTACCACCTTCTGTACGCTTTCCCTCCGATAAAACTGCTTCCGCGATTGCTACGCAGGATAGTGGCGGAGGGAATACCAATAATCCTGGTGGCTCCAGATTGGCCTCGGCGCACTTGATACGCCGATGTGGTGCAAATGGTGGCAGGCGTCCCTTGGCGGCTCCCGCTGTGAAACGATTTTCTGTCTCAGAGATCCGTCTTGCACCCTGCCTTACCCTCGCCGGCTTTGACGGCTTGGCTATTGTGTCCCAGGTGCTAAGAGACAGGGGAGTCGCCGACTCCGTGATCCCTACTTTGTTAAAAGCTTGCAAGTGTACTTCTCGCAAGATTATCACGGCTTATATAGCTTGGTGCGGGGCGGAGGGTCATAACCCTCGCTCTTATGTTGTGTCTAGGGTCCTGACTTTTTGACAACAGGGCCTTAACAAAAAAAAATTGGCTTTGAGTACTCTCAAGGGCCAGATATCGGCTCTGGCGATTCTCTTTCAGAGACCTTTGCCTTCGCACTCGTTGATTCGTACCTTTGTACAAGGTGTGCGGCATGTGACGCCTTGGGCGAGGACTCCGATGGCTCCGTGGGATCTGAATTTGGTGCTTTCTGTTCTTCAGAAACCACCTAATGAGAATATCAGGGAGATTTCCTTACAACTTCTGTCGCGGAAGGTGGCCTTTTTAGCTGCCTTCACTTCCGCCAGACTATCGTGGAAGTCTCCCTACTTAGTCATGCATAAGGATAAGGCGGTCTTGCCTCTCCTTCCTTCCTTCCGAAGGTGGTTTCTCCTTTCACATTAATGAAGATATTATTCTGCCTTCATTGTGCCCTCGCCCATCGCACCCAAAGGAGTTTGAGTTGCATGCTTTGGACGTGGTGAGGGCCTTACGGGTGTACTTGGCTGCTACAGCTTCTTTTCAAAAAGCTGAGGCCTTGTTTGTACTGCTAGAGGGCCCGCGCAAAGGATTGGCGGCCTCGTCGGCTACGATTTCTCATTGGATTAGAAAAACCGTGACCTATGCGTATTCTGTTCAGGGCAAGGTCTCCCCCTTCCCAGTCACTGCTCATTCTACCCGGGCTGTTAGCACTTCCTGGGCTTTCAGACACCAGGCCTCGGTGTTACAGGTGTGCAAGGCGGCCACTTGGGCCTCGGTTCACACTTTCACTAAGTTTTATAAAGTTGAAGTGTTTGCATCTTCGGATGCTACTTTTGGCCGCAAAGTTTTGCAGGCGGCAGTGTAGGTGCATCTGGCGCCTCCTTAGAGGTTCAGTTGGGTACTGTTAGTGTTTACCCACCCCTCTTTTTGGCACAGCTTGGGGACGTCCCCACACGTAATGGAGAAGCTGCGTCTGACAGTGAACTCAGAGAAAAGGATTTTACGGTAAGTTTTAATAAAATTCCTTTTTTGATTTACAGCTTGTCTGATTTAATTTTCCTGTCTGTGCTTTGTTACCTACATCTAAGCTCTTTCTCTCAGCTGTATTGTTGCCTTGTTCAGAAAGAATTTAATTAGAATGCTTTAGTATTGTGTGCAAAATGGTCATGTTTACCAATAGAGCATTATTACTGGCAGTGCAGTGTTGTCATGAAGGGGACTGTCACATATGATTGGGGATTGTGGACCTTTCATGCAGTCTGTACGCTGTATGGTGGTGTGCTGGAAGAGTGCACCCACGCAGGCTACAGCTGACCTAGTATAGGGAAGCACAGAGACGACGATTTGAGATGGCAATGAAAACTGAAATGACAGGAGTGTAGTGCACCACTGGGGTGCTGGCCCTACAGGCAGGTAGGAATACCAATAGGAGATACGGCATTGGGGCACTAGGCTCCAGGGTAGCCAAGAGTATGGGAGTATCTAACAGCAGTGGAATGCTGAGCTTACAGGAACACAGGAGTAACAAAGTTATTTCCAGGGAATGCAGATTCATTTAGGTATGCACAAGGATAGAACAGGAAGGATACTTACTAGTACTGATGGGGGAGAATCCAGCTTGCCCGTACGGCTAAGGTGTGAGGGGCCTTGAAAGTGCAGAGGCACAGAGTCTAAGGAACTGCCTTGTCTTCTCCAGAGCTCCTGAAGGTGGAGATATGTTTAGTTTCAGACGATTCCTAGATTGCGGTTTTCTTATTCACCTTAGCTGGCAGCTACTGGGAACTAAGGGCTGATAAGCAGGCAAGAGTCCCTTACGGGAACACTGGGAGTCTCAGAAAGTAGGACACTAAGACTCTTGAAAAATCATGGAAGGAAGGAAGCACTGGGGGGTCACTCTGAATCTTCTTGGAAAGTCAGGGACACTAGGAAGAAATGGGGCACTCTGAATTTCTGAGAAGTTTCCTACTGGAGAAGACTCCAAGCCACTGGGGGGCCTGGCGCTAGGAACACTAGTACTTGTTGGTCAAGCAGTGCCTGCAGGAATGAGCCAGTTAAATAGAAAGGGAGATAGTCGGACTGGATGTCTATCTAATTGAATCAACAGCAGGTGGTTAATCAGTCTGGAACACAAGCCATTTGGGATAACCGTCACCAGCAGAACCTTGCAAGTTGAAGCCATGTAACTATTTGTGCCAGCATGAGTGCTGTTCTTTAGGAATAGAGGAGATAGATGAGCAGCAAAGCTGCTTTGGGCAAAATGAACAAAAAATGTTTATCGCATGTTTGATTAGATGACAAAAGTTATAAGCCATAGAACTGACAAACTTCCAGAATGGAAACACATCTGGTTCCGAATTGGTTAAGCATATCTGTTTTCATTTTGTTTTAGGTGACCTGGTCCGATAACTCCAAAACTTCAGTAACCAAGTCATATCGGGAGTTGGTGGAATTCCTGTTAACGGTATTGCCCATTTTCTGATATTGTAAAAATAATTAACCATATGTATGCACAAAGCAAAAATTATGAACACATGGTGATCTGACCAATAATTTAGGAAAAGAAATGCACAAGCTTCCATTGCCGACATTCTCCTAAAACGAATTGCTTGGTTGTTAAACAATTCAGTTTTGAAGCCAAGGACTCAATGCTACAAGGATTTATCCTGTTGAGATAGAAGTGTTGAGTATTATGATTGAATTTAGTTGTGTTTCCCAGAGTATCCTATAGAATTTATCTTAAAGTGGATTTTCAGTCGCTATAATTTATGGTCTGTGTCCAGATTTAAATGCCTTGCACGTACAAAAAAAGGGACGTTTCCGGCTTCCCTATTGGCGGCCTTTGCATGGCAAAACCAGCCCATGAGCATATAGAGGGTACCCCATGACATGCACAGATGTGCTTCAGGGCTCTCTAGGAATCTGAACCCTACTGCATATGTGCACACACGCTGGAGCACTGACAGTCTTGCCTAGGCGAGAAGAGCAGAGGGGCTGCTTTGCAGCACAAATTAAGTGCTTAAATAAAAGAAAGTCTATTCGTAAGAGAGGAAAGGGGCGTGGAGGCAAGTGTGCTTATGGGCCTACATGAAGACTTCTGCATGAGGGATCTGGGCTTGATGGTAGCCTCCTGAGGCAGTTTCCTTTGCCCAGTTTCACTCCAAACCTTGTTAATCCAACATACTCCTGACATTGAGCAAGCAAATCCAGACAAAGCGCTCCTGATTTGGTGGATCAGCTCTAGACTTGAGAAAATCTTTCCTTCCCATGACCTTGAAGGTGGTGACAGGGACTACTGATGCCAGCCTTACAGGCTGGGGTGGCGATTACAACTCCCTGACTGGGGGACCTGGAACTGAGAGCCATTCCGATTCTCTCTACAACACTAGACTCCGCTTCTGCAAGGTCACCTGGTTAGGATAAATTCAGACTATGCCACTGCAGTGGCCTAGATAAACCAACAAGGGGCACCAGAACCAGGCTGCTGTAAGTAAAACAAGTCTAATACTCTCCTGCGTGGAAATGCAACATTCTCACTCTCATTGCCGTCCACATCCCTGGATTGGACAATTGTCAGGCAGACTTCCTAAACCACCAAAGGGGGGGGGGGGTCTTTTAAAATCTTTGTCAAAGGTGTGGAAAATCAGATGTGGGCATTGTAGTCTTAAGCTAAATAAATTTGTAACAAGACCTATTCCTTGTACTTAAAGTGACATTAAAGTCTTGTTTGTGTTTTTTTTTTTTTTTTTTTTTTTTTTTTTAAAACGTCATACTTACCAGCTGTGTGCAGTACTTTTGCACAGAGCAACCCGAATCCACCTCTTCTCGTGTCCATCGCCGGTGCTCCTGGCCCCTCCTTCCTGCCCAGTACCGCCACAGCAAGCAACCTGCTATGGGGCTGTCTCTTATAC
>BLSH010499655.1:95805-158755 GCA_018402905.1 Glandirana rugosa
CCCCCCCCCCCCCCCCCCCCAAAAAAAAAGACATGCCAATTATGGCATGCCAGGCGGTCACTTCCTCTTAAAGCGGAAGTTCCACTTTTGGGTGGAACTCCGCTTTAAGGATCTAGAGAAGATCTGTAAAGAAGTGGACCAAAATCCCTCCTGAGATGTGTGTAAACCTGGTAACCAACTACAAGAAACCTCCAGTTCCTGGAAATTCTTGGGCTGTCTTGCATGAACTCTGTTTGAGATCTCCCCACAGTGGCTTGATGATACTGAGGTCAGGAGGCTGAGATGGCCACTCCAGAACCTTCACTCTATTCTGCTGTAGCCAATGACAGGTCAACTTGGCCTTGTGTTTTGGATCATTGTTTTGTGTTATTCACATTCTCTGAAAAATTGCCAAGAAATTATAAATTCTGCCAGGGTATGTAAACGTATGAGCACAACTGTACTAAGTCATGTTCTGCTTGGGGATCAAATACTTATTCTACTCACTGAACTGCAACTCAATTTATAACATTTGTAGCATGTGTTTTTTCTGGATTTTTGGCTGATATTCTGTCTATCATTTTAAATACACCTATGATAAAAACTGTAGACCTTTAATTTCTTTGTAAATGGGCAAACTTACAAAATTTGCAGGGGTGTGCTCACTTTTGTTGCCAGCGATTTAGACATTAATGGCTGTGTTGGGTTATTTTGAGGGGACAGCAAATTTACTCTGTTATATAAGCTGTACACTCACTACTTTACATTGTAGCAAAGTGCCATTTCTTCAGTGTTGTCACATGAAAAGATATAATAAATTTACACAAACATGAGGGGTGTACTCACTTTTGTGAGATACTGTATCTCATCCATCGATAAGATTCAAATGCACGATCGCCACCAAACATTCTATACCCCATTGAGCTTATTCAAGATGGGGAATAGAGAGAATTCCGTATGTTTATAAACGTAACTGCAGTGGGCTTCTTTAATACATATGGTTTGGTATTGTGACAAAGTGAGGCCCTTTTGGTCCCAGGTTACAACTTTTAGCGCAGACTGTTTTGATCTGCCTAATATTTGCAGCCTGGAGATATGTTTACAGAGTCTGATAGACAATGAGGAATTGAATGCTGGCACAAAATTATTTCCCAACCTTCTGTACTTTTATGCACAGAATATAATAGCAATTTAGTGGATTCACGCTGACTGGTGTGCCGTACAACTGTAACAGGCACAGATACTACTTCGTCATCAGAACTGCGTAGTTATCTTTGTGCACAATTACATTTTATTGTACCATTCTGATGCTCTAAATGTGCAAAGAATGTATCTATTCATCTGCGGCACTGAATGTTATGTGAAAGGCAAATAAAAACCTTAAAAAAAAAAAAAAAATGTATTTCATTTTATTGTCTCAGTAGTACAAATAAGAGCCCCGTCTTAAATTGCCCTCACCCCATTTGGGTCTAATGGGCTTGAGGGGTCCTTTGTTTTTGCGCATCTACCTGACAGCCTTTCCATACAAGAGACCCCTTTTTATTTTGTGGGCTGTAATGAGGTCAGTTGAGGCCTAGGATTTTCCGAGGGCAGTTTCTGATCCCCTCTAACAGGACATGGGCTTCAATCCCTATGGCCAACTTAAAATGAATGGGCTGTAACGCCAGCATTGTTGACGAGTGCAGTAATAACCCTCAACATTGGTGCTAAATGCAATAACCCCTAGCATTGATGTCAGTAGACAAAATAACCTCCACATTGGTGGTCACTGGCAGTGAAATGTAACCACCCCGCCCCCCCCCCCCAGCATTGGTGGTCTGTGGCAGTGAAGCAGTAAGAAAAGTTTACCAACCCCCCCCTTTCAGGTTGGTGGTCATGGCAGAGTAACCATTCAAACTGGTGCATAATAGCTCACGTGCTGTGTGTTGGGCACCAAGGCTCTAGAATGTCTCGGATTTCTGTGCATATGCGCAGCTTGGTCTGCTGAATCTGCTTGTAAAAGATGCCTTTTGCCTTTTACATATACTTGCCTTTTACATATACTTTTTGATGGTGAACACCTATTTATGACATCCCTTCATAAATTCATCAAACACTTTCAATTAGTAGCACCACCATTCAGGCTTTCCTCTGCACCCAGAACGTTAACAAATTGCTTACCCTTCTGAAGACCCAGGTATTTATGTCACAGGGAATTTGGATGATTCTTTTCCTAAAGGATTCCTCAGCCAAAACCTGGTCTGCCTTGGTCCAAAGGACAATTCAGTTCCTGCAAACCTTTTGGGCTGGTAAATCAAGTTTTCAAAGTCTGCCCTCCAGCCTTCACACTGTTTGAAGTACTTGGGTCTAATTTTGGACACCGCCCAAGTCAGAATTTTTCTTTGTCCAGAGACTCCAGAAAAAAATTGTCCCTTTTTAGTGTCCCACACGCTGGGCATTAAAAATGGCAGGGTTAACGAGTCGGCAATTTCACACAAGATTTCAACCTCTAAACCACAGGTCTTGAGATCCATGTCCTTTCCAGTTCCCTGCCCCCCCCACTCTGCATTAAAAATGGCACCAGCCCCCCACTCCAATTTGTTTCTGCATGAAGGTTCTGGGCCTAGTGATGACCTCCTTCAAGGCAGCTTCCTTAGCCAAGTTTCATGCCAGGTCACTTCAACTCATCATCCTATTCTCTCTATTGTTCTGAGCATATATCCAGCCTGGCAATATGGCGGTTTTCCAAATCTGCCTTGGGGACAGGCAAGTCGTTTTTTCATCCATTTATCCTTTTGCTGTGCATGATAGTCCATGTTCTACATATGAGCCCTGTGTTCTGTATGGTATTTCAAGATGAGAATTTACAAATAATTAAAAAAATTTTTTTTTTCTTTTAGGCAAATATTTTCGTCCCCGTCCCAGGCGCTCCTGCGGAATCAGAGAGTGTGCAAATTCTTCCATAATAACCGGACAGAAACTGGACATCCCAGTAAGTGTAAATATAATGAATGGTTATACTTGCTTACTACAGCTTCTCTGTGTTCCAATTTGCTGTGGCTGATCTATTTTGGACTGGGTGGCAATTACACTGAACATGTGGAATATGATCACTTGTAATATGACACAAGCTGTGCTTTGCTCCTCATAAATGTCTTCATATACTGTATATCACATAGTTTTAAAATAAAAGTACTGGTAACAATGTCCTCCCCTGCACAATCGGCAAAAAAAAAGTCAAGTTCTAACCCTTCCCCACTCTACGAAGTGTGTTTTGTATTTTTCTGTATTCCTGTTTCAGAATTTTTTCTATGAGTAATCTCCAGTAGATTAATAATAAAAAATATCTCCCAGATCTTAGGGGTTGGGGGTGCTCATCCTAAATCGATCTGGTTGGGTGTCCATAATGCATAAATGTATACAAATAGAATTGTGGATTGAAAACACCCCACAGAGCAACATACCCTACCCAAATATCAAGCTTTATTAGTTTTAGCTTTAAAAGTTTCAAGTCGTTTGATTCAAAATATGTACAACATAAACTCCCATTATGAATTCACATGTATTTGTTTATTCTACAGAAGATATACATCCACATCAGTATTTGACTTTATTGTCTTAACTGTGGTTTGTAGTGAGGATATCTGACTGAGGGATAAAATTGCTCAAGATTGAAATATCTTAATTATACACTACAGGACACATAGACCCTGAGTTATAGCCTAGGAACCCTCAGGTGACTGGACACTGGCAAAGCTTTTGAGGAACCCTACCATGGGTGTCTGCCTATAACCCTACCCAACTCTGTGGGTGCTCAGTTATACAATAGAAGCAGTGCATCCGGATCAGTGCAACCTTGGTGAAACCTTGTAAGCCGTACCTGGACCCCACACCCTTTGGATGGCCTGTAATGTTTTCAGGCACTAGAACCAGCATGGGTGCTCACCTCACCATTTGGTGTACTGAGGCGCCGGGTGCTGTATGGATCCAGGGCCTTGGTTCATCCCTGTGAACCCAGACAGTGAAGCTATCTTTGGGGCTATGTCAACCAAGATGGGCAAAGCTTGGACCTTATACTGGGACCAGTAACATGAAACAGCTAAGACCAAGTTCTCCCTGTTTGCTGGCCTGTTAGTGTAGCCCCACAGCAAATATGAGATCTAATGCCTCCGATTACTTGCCTTTTATGGTTTGTGCATCCTGAATAGTATTTGTTTATATCAGGGCTCGACAAATCCCATGGTGACAATTACGCCCTGGTGCCTGGGCTCCCGCCCGAATGCTTCCCCACACCCTGCACTCATTGAATTTTATTACATTTAGTGGAGCACATGAGAGAAAATCCAGGGTCCTTTAGACCCTGAATGTCATATTAAAGAGAACCTGTCGCCAAAAAAACTGGAACGGGAATTTTTTGTCCCCTATGTGATGGGGGGAAAAAAAAAAAGTGAAGTAAAAAAATGTAAAAAGTTAAATTAATTCTTTTTTCCCCTAGAAAATTACTTGGAACCCCCAAACGTATGATTATTATTAATAAATATATATTTTTTTAGCAGAGACCCTAGAAAATAAAATTGAGATCTTTGCTATACTTTATCACACCGTATTTGCGCAGCGGTCTTGCAAACAGTTTCTTGGAAAAAATGCACTCTTTTGAATTAAATAAGAAAACTGTAAAGTTAGTCCAATTTTTTTCCATAATGTGAAAGATAATGCTACGTAATGTGAAAGTAAATGGATACCTAACGTCTTGCTTCAAAATTTCACACGCTTGTGGAACAGGGACAAATTTTGGTACTTAAAAATCTCCATAGGCGACATTTAAAAATTTCTACAGGTTTTGAGTTGGCTAGAATTATTGCACTCGCTCAAACGATTGCAGTGATACCTCACGTGTGGTTTGAACACCGTTTACATATGTGGGCGCAACTTGCGTATGTGTTCGCTTCTGTGCGCGAGCTCGGAGGGACAGGGCGCTTTAAATTTTTTTTCCCTTATTTATTTTACTTTATATTTTTTGTATTTTTACACTGTCCCTTTAAAAAAAAATCGCTTTTCTTTTACAAGGGATGTAAACATCCCTTGTAATACAAATAAGCAGGACAGGGCCTCTTTGTGAGATCTGGGGTCAAAAAGACCTCAGATCTAATGTTTACACTTAAAAGCAATAAAAACAATTACAATACAACCTCTGCTCTTATATTTTGATTTATTGCGTTTTTGTGCCCCCTAAAATCACTTTTTAATGTGCTTTTTTTTTCCTCTGACATTTTGTTTCCAGGACCTTTTGCAGTAATATTGTGTGACATACAAAATTGGAAGTACCACTATTTTATTCTCTAGGATGTCTGCTTTCGGAGAACATATAATGTTTTGGGGGGTTTTATGTAATCTTTACGCCTAAAATTTTTTTTTTTAAACGTGTGCAAAAAAACCCCCCACAAAAACTGCTCTGGCAGCGAAAAGATTAAAAGATAAGTTCACCTTCGGGAACATGTTACATGTTCTACCCATAAGCTTGGTTAAAAACTCTTTTTAGCTGGCTCCTAGATTCAAAGCAAATTTTTTAAAGCGGTTGTATCCCCCTGGAAAAAAAAAAATTCCTGCAAGGCAAAGGCATAATGAGCCAGTATGCACAGCATACTAGCTCATTATAAAATTGCCTCAGAACGAAGCTCCAACAGGGCTGCCCAGTCCCTTAAGAGGGAGCTGCCATCTTCTCTCAGTGGAGCCTTTTGGTTTCGCAGCTCTGGCACTGAGAGTGACCGGAGCCGCGAAACATCACTCCTGCGCATGCACGCGGGAGCCCATATTTCCGGCAAGGTCCGGTGCATTTGCCGGGACATCACTGTGCATGTCCCGTGATGTAAGCGGCTCAATGCTAGTGGAATATCTCCTAAACCGTACAGGTTTTGGAGCTATTCATTTTGCCTACAGGTAAGCCTTATTATAGGCTTACCTGTAGGTAAAAATCACTTTTTAGAAGATACAACTGCTTTAAGCCCTCATTTATATGTTAAAATGATCAGTAAATCTGGAATGTGTTTTTAAACTTTAATTTTATGGTGTCTTTCTGCAACCATGTCACAATTTCTCAGACAACTAACAGCTTTATTACAGCCATCACTGTCCAGAGCTCAAAAGCACCAGACTACTTCTCCATCCTTTCTGCCTCTACCAGTGTCAGAGGGTGAAATGCCTCTTCTATAAGACAGATATTGAGGGGAATGAAGAGGACCCCCAGAGGCAGTGTAAGAGGCCATAGTGGATTTCTCACCCCCAGACACATTTAATAGCCAATGTAACTCCTTATGGAAAAAGCTTGGACTGCTGAAGCCTAGAGTCCATAGACACTCAAGATCCTTAGCTGCATGTTCTCTGTTGCCTATCAGCATTTTCTGTACTTCAGTTAGACAAACCCTTCCAGTTTGTCACACTGTCCTATGGCTTATGCTTGACTTCCAGGGTATTCACAAATGTGCTTGCACCCCTTCTTTTTTTTTTTCTTTTAAATCACTTAATTTTTATTGTTGAAAAAACAAAAAACAGTGCAATAACATTTCTGTTTCACACACACTTTGCATATTCTCTTAAAGGCACATGTTTAAGCATTAATAGGTTTCAACCGTTTTCATATATAGTACATTTTCAGTGCATGTGGGTCAACCTTCCATAGATGAATAAATTGTGTGGCCATACATATCAATCTGAGTCATTTGTCTTTGTGCATTGTATTATTATGCCTTGTGTGCCTTTTTAGTATTTCTTATTTCACTACTCCACTTCTCAGGCCTATGAGGGTCTACGGAACAGGGCAGGATTCCTCCATACCCCTAAACTTGGGGGTGGGCAATTCTGCAGCCAAACTAAGAAGAAAAAAGAAAACAAAAATCTGAAAAACATCTAACCTTAGACCTCTGCAGGTCATGTCACCAGTTTACCAATCTCTTCACCTGCAGTTGCTTTGTAGATTATGCCCCTGTGATCCCTAAGACAATGTTGTAGTTGTCACCCAGTATTCAGTTTTGAACCAGTTGTATATGGGCCAACCCAGTAACCTCAAGCCATGCATCCCATACACGTTCAAATTTGGTCATGCTACCTCTGTGTTGGTATGTCAGATTTTTCCCAAAAGAGGGTTTCATTGGTTGCCTTAACTCATTCTGTGTAAGTAGGGGGGACTGCTGATAGCCACTTTCTAGCTATGAGTTTTTTCGCTATAGCACCCCTTCTTAAACTATTAAGAACTCAAGGCATCCAGGTTACAGGGTATCTAGACAACCTTCTTCTGAAGGACTCCTCTTCTGTCCACCTATCTGCAAACATTGAGACTATTTAGGTGCTTCAGACCTTCGATTGCGTAATCAAATTTAAAAAATTGGCTATCTATCCTTCCCTTTTCCTGGAATACATGTATCTCATTCTAAACGCCTTCCAAGCAAAGGTATTTTCTCTTTCGTTCTTTCGAGTGGACTAGGCAGAACGTAGTTCAGCTAAAAGCAGACACAGCCCCTCCGAGGGGGCAGTCCTCACTTGGCATAACCCCTCCTGCCCTGTTCAGCAACTCAGTTTTTCTGCCTAGTGCAAGGAGTAGGACCTGGCTCCCTGCTGGGATCTGCGGTTCCCCATTTTTATCTTTTTTTCCCAAGACTTTTGATGAAGAATGCAATCAAGTAGCTGGCTGGGTGACAGGCTGGATATCCTAGATCCAGGGAGTCTCCCCAGCGCGGCCGATGGACGCGAGCTGACCCTTAGCTGTATGCGGGGTCAGCCGCGTCAAGCCTCGTTCCATGCGGGGCGGCCGGCGGGTTAAACATCCCGCCACCACACCTAGGACCGGGGCTCGTGTCATGGGTGTTGAGTGGCCGGCAGGTCCCACCCCGAACCGGCGGGGTGGCAGGTCTGCCTCGGGTGGCTACCCACTACGCCCGTCCAGAGTGGTCAGTACGCTTCTCCCCCCCCCCCCCACTGCATTCCCCTGGGTGGGCTGCGGGAGATCGGTATGTCGGTACCGGCCCACCATTTTCCTGTAGCCGGCCGCGTGTTGATCACGGCCGCCATTTTGCGGTAGCTGGCCGCTGGTTTTGGCCTCTAGTGCACACGGCGGCCATCTTTGTGCGGTCTGCCGTATCCTGGCCTCAGATTCGCTGGTTGGATGGGCGGTCCTGGTTCTCTTGGCGCTGGAAGAGCCTTCCTACACGTGGGGGACGCAGAGCAAGCAGCAGCAGGGTGGTTGCATGCAGCTACAGCAGCGCTAGTAGCAGCACCCGGGTCGGTGTGGTGAGTGTTCCTGGGAGCCTCTGGGGCCCTAATGCGGCAGCTTGAGGGGTGGTGTGGGACGCATGGTCCGGTTTGGCCGGTGGGTATCTTCCGGGGTGCTTTGCAATGGCGGCTGAAGCAGGTGCTTCCCAGCCAGGTGTCTCCGGTGGGGACCAGGGAGCGCTGGGACCTGTGGTTCTGCTGGACAAATTGATGGCCATTCTGCTCCCGGGTGGAACCGTTCCATGACCTTGGGGTGGCGAGGAAACTTCCACCCCCCTCCCCTGTCTTCTGGTGAGGACTTGGAGCCTGAGGGGGGCACTGTGGTGTCGGGGACCCCCCTGGAGCTGTCGGAAGGTGAGCTCGGGGACCCCTCTGATGAAGAGGATGAGCCCTCGGGGGGCCACCATGGCTTGTGAATGGGCTCATTGGTCTCAGCGGTCCGTGAGACGCTGAAGCTGGGCCTGGCTGCGACACGGGGCGCCGTACGCTTTTGGGTCGCATAGGCCGGCCCGGACGCCTAAGGTGTTCCCTTATTTGTCATACTTTGATCAGTTTGTTTACAAGGAGTGGCACCGACCTCGGGGTTCATTCGCCATGCCTAAACGTTTTTCTGTGAGTTATCCCTTTTGAGGATACCCTGTTGCAGGAGTGGAAGTCTCCGACGGTGGACCTGCCTGTGGCTCGTCTGAACAAGGCGACCACTATTCCGATGGAGGGCTCTCTATCCTTTAAGGACCCGGCCGATAGGAGGACTGAGACGGTGTCCAAGGCAATGTTCCTGGTCGCAGGGTCGGCCATGTGGCCGGCGCTGGCTTCGGCACTGGTGGCACATGCACTTAAGGAATGGGCGGCCATTGTGCACCAGGCTTTGGTGACTCTCCATGCTCCTCCGGAACCTGTGCAGATGGCGGACCAGCTGATTCAGGGTCTTAAGTACCACTGTGATGCGGCCCTCGACGTGGCTCCCATACTGTCGAAACTGTCCATGTTTGCAGTCCTCATTACACGTCTGCTGTGGCTTAGATGTTGGTCGGGGGACCAGGTGTCAAAGAGGGGCCTGATGGACCTGCCGTTTGAGGGTGGTCGTCTCTTTGGGGCCTCTCTGGATGAGATCATCAAGGATTACACTGGGGGGAAGAGTACATTCCTCCCGAAGCCTAGAAGGGGCAAGGAGCCCCGGTGTAGGGCGGGCCCTTCCTTCCCTACTCCAAAAGAGATTTTTTTCATGCTCCACGTGCCTCGAACAAGGTCTCTCAACCCGCTAAGGCCTCCGCGGGGGGCCAGAAGCATCCCTGGCAGCGTTAAGACCGAGAAGGCGGAGAAGTCCTCCGCATGATGGGTTGCCCCCGCCCGTTCGGGTGGGGGGACGGCTTTTGCGGTTCGCCGACCGGTGGACCTCCTCGCATCTCGGATATCTGGGTGCGCGAGGTTTCGTCCAGGTACAAGATAAAGTTCCGTACCCAGCCCCCGGACAGGTTCTTCGCCTCCAATCTGAGGCTTCCCCCGGGGCGATGGCAGGCCCTGTTTGGGGCCGTGCAAGTCCTGCTCCATCAGGGGGTGATTGTTCCAGTCCCCTCTGCGGAACGTTTCCGCGGTCTTTATTCAAATTTTTTGTGGTTCCAAAAAAAGATGGGGTCAGACCTGTCTTTGACCTAAAGGCTCTCAACCTCTTTGTGAGGGCGCGGAAATTCAGAATGGAATCTGTCCGCTCTGTGGTGGCGGCGCTTCGTCAGGGAGACTTCTTGGCCTCCTTATACATCAAGGACGCGTATCTGCACATGCCCATACGTGCGCGCCAGCAGCGCTTTCTGCGCTTTGCGGTAGGGGATCTCCACTACCAGTTTGTAGCCCTTCCATTCGGTCTGGCCTCAGCCCCGAGGGTCTTCACCAAGCTCCTAGCCCCAGTGCTGGCTCTGCTGCGGCAGAGGGGCATAACAGTGGTGGCCTATCTCGACGACCTCCTCCTGCGGGCAGAGTCGGCCTCAGCCTTGAGGGACAGTGTGGACATCACCCTCGGTTTCCTGCAGGACTTTCGGCTGGGTGATCAACCTTCCAAAGTCGGTACTGACTCAGTTACGCTGGTTGGAATATCTGGGCTTGGTCCTGGACATGGAGCGGGCAAAGGTGTTTCTCCCTGTCGCCAAGGTGTTGGCGCTCCAAGTTGCGGTGCAGGCCCTGCTGTCCCAGCGGTGGTCCTCTCTCAGATTTTGCATGAGGGTGTTGGGGCTGATGGTCTCTACCTTTTGAGGTGGTGCCCCATGCCCAGAGTCACACCCGGTCCCTGCAGCGGGCAATTCTGCTGCGGTGGGACAAGTCTCTTTTATCCCTGGATCGGGTGTTCAGGTTGGATCACCGGACCCTTTGTTCCCTCGCCTGGTGGCTGCGGGCCCCGGCCTTGGGGCTGGGGAAGTCGTTTCTACCCGTAGAATGGACGGTGGTCACGACGGATGCCAGCCTATCCAGCTGGGGGGTTCTGGGACTGTTGTCGTCCCAAGTTCGCTGGTCCCCGGAGGAGTCCCGTCTCCCGATCAATGTGCTGGATCTTTGCGCGATCAGGCTTTGCCTCTCCCACTGGTCGGGGAGGTTGCACGGTTGTCCTGTTCGGGTCCAGTCAGACAACGCCACGGCTGTGGCATACATGAATCATCAGGGCGGAACGAGGAGCGCGGCAGCTGCATCAGAAGAGGCCCACATTCTGAGGTGGGCAGAGCTTCACGTGTCGGCAATCTCCGCCGTTCACATTCCGGGCGTCGAAAATTGGCAGGAGGACTACCTCAGTCGCCAGAGGCTGGATCAGGGAGAGTGGTCCCTGCACCCGGAGGTGTTCCGCCAGATTTGTCAAAGGTGGGGCACGCCAGACGTGGACCTACTGGCGTCCCGGCTCAATCGGAAGGTGCAGGCCTTCGTGAGCAGAACAAGGGATCCATTGGCAGATGCGGCGGATGCCCTCGTGGCTCCGTGGTCTCGGTACTGACTGCTCTATGCCTTCCCTCCACTTCCGCTACCCCCACGCCTACTGCGCAGGATAGAGGCGGAGGGGATCCCAACCATTCTGGTAGCGCCAGATTGGCCTTGGCGTCCTTGGTACGCCGACATGGTGCAGATGGTGGTCGATGTTCCCTGGCGGCTCCTGCTTCGTGAGGACCTACTTTCACAGGGACCCATCTTGCACCCTGCTTTATCCTCGCTGGCTTTAACGGCCTAGCGATTGAGTCCCAGGTGTTAAAAGATGGGGGACTCTGAGTCCGTAATTCCCACTATGCTCAAGGCGCGTAAGGCCACTTTGTGTAAGATCTATCACCACACCTGGAAGGCTTACATTGCCTGATGCGAGGCAGGGGGATGGAACCCCCGTTCTTTCTCAGTGGCTCGGGTGCTGGCCTTCCTTCAGCAATGCCTAGATCACAAGTTGGCATTGAGCACGCTTAAGGGGCAGTTTTCTGCCCTGGCGATTCTTTTTCAGTGTCCCTTGGCGACACATTCATTGATTCGTACCTTTGTCAAGGGGGTTTGTCATGTCGCTCCCCAGGTAAGGGTGCCTTTGATGCTTTGGGACCTTAATCTGGTCCTTTCAGTGCTTCAGAAGCCGCCTTTCAAAAATATCAGGGAAATCTTCCTGCAGCTGCTTTCGCAGAAAGTGGCCTTCCTGGTGGCGATTACATCCGCTCAGCGGGTGTCTGAGCTGGCGGCTCTGTCCTGTAGGTCTCCGTTCTTGGTCCTACATAGGGATAAGGCGGTTTTGCGTCCTTCTCCTTCCTTCTTACCAAAGGTGGTCTCTCCGTTTCACATCAATGAGGCCATTGTCCTCCCTTCGCTGTGTCCGAGCCCGTCTCATTCCAAGGAGATTGCTTTGCACTCCCTGGATGTGGTTAGGGCTCTGCAGGTGTATCTGACGGCCTCTTTTCGGAGGTCCGATGCTCTTTTTGTCGCGGTGGATGGTCCGCGCAAGGGGATGGCGGCCTCGTCGGCCACTATTTCCCGTTGGATACGACAGACGGTGACCCGTGCGTATGCTGTTCGGGGCCAGGAGCCCCCCTTTCTGGTCACGGCTCACTCTACCAGGGCAATTAGTACTTCCTGGGCTTTCCAACACCAGGCGTCGGTTTCTCAGGTGTGCAAGGCGGCCACTTGGACCTCGGTGCACACTTTTTCCAAGTTTTACAGAGTTGATGTTGCAGCATCTTCTGATGCTGCTTTTGGCCACAAAGTTTTGCAGGCGGTGGTGGGAGGTGTGTCTAGCACCTCCCGGAGAACTCTTCTGTTGGGTACTGTTGTTGTTGCCCACCCCTCGTTGTGACACTGCTTTGGGACATCCCCACATGTCAAGATTAAGAGGCTGCGTCCGTCAATGAACGAAAGAGAAAATAGGATTTTTTGACTTGCCGTAAAATCCTTTTCTCCGAGTTCATTGATGGACGCAGCACCCACCCCTCTTTGTTTGAGTTTGTACTGCTTGTTACAAACTGAGTTGCTGAGCCAGGCAGGAGGGGTTATGCCAAGTGAGGACTGCCCCCTGGGAGGGACTGTGTCTGCTTTTAGCTGAACTACGTTCTGCCTAGTCCACTCCACTCCTGAAAGGTGCATAAACCCACATGTCAAGATTAAGAGGCTGCGTCCGTCAATGAACTCCGAGAAAAGGATTTTACGGTAAGTCAAAAAATCCTATTTTTTTTTCTACAAATCAAACTGGTCTCTCTCTCTCCTGCATCTCATGCTCGAGCCTTCAGGTCAAAGAGACATCCCTCTGTGAGGTTCTCCATGAGTATGCTGGGGTTCATGGTGGCCTCCTTTAAGGCTGTTCCCTTCACTCCATTCCATATAAGGCCTCTCCGACACAATATGTTGTTGACATGGAACAAACATGCTCTTAACCTTTCCAGCCAAGTGCGAAACTCCCTAACCTGGTGGGTTTCCAACCTGGTATTGACAATAGGGAAGTCCTTTCTTCCATATTACAAAACATGCCAGCCTCTCAAGCTGAGGAGGAGTGTTCTAATCTCAGTCCAGGGAATAGTCATCTAATGAAGCCAAGCTATCCATCAACATTGTGGAGCTCAGAGCGATCAAAATGGCTCTGCAACATATCGGCAGAGGGGTACCAAGGAGTCATGCGACCTTGAAGGAAGCAAGTCTGGTCATCTCATGGACAGTTGGAAGGTGGATTACCTCAGTTGTCACTGCCTGAATCAAGGGGAAAGGGTGCTTCACTTTACCATCTTCGATATGATATGTCGGAGATGGGGGGGGATTTGGATATCCTGGCCTCCAAGTTCAACAGAAAGTTACCTCTGCTTTTGCCCAAGACCATGGATCCTCTAGTACGGACATTGGATACTCCGATAATTCCCTGGATTCAGTTCAGGTTAACCTATGACTTTCCTCCACTGCAAATTCTGCCTCAACTGCACTGCACTTGCCTCTGGTGCTGAGCTTTCAATATTCACGCTGCTGGTCCAGCGGTCTAGGGATTTGAAATCCCCGCTCTTTCCACTTCTCTGTGCAGCACCTCTGGGGTGGATCAGAATGATTCTGAGTGGTCTGCACCTACACAGTGAATCACTCTCATCTGTCCCGGAATCGCTGCAGAGAAGAGGGAACTAACCATTTTCTGAAAAGGTACTCTGGCAGGACAGGTTTCAGCCTTATCCATTCTTTTCCAAAAAAATATTGGTTTAATTTTCCCTGGTAAAAACCTTTTTATTCAAACTGTTTCCCGGATCAAACCTACTTCAGCACCCTATGCTTCTTGTGACCTCAGTTTGGTTCTCTCTGCGCTGCAGAAAACACCCTTTGAGCCTATCGGGAAACTCTCCTTGAATGACCTTTCCTGCAAGGTAGCCTTCTTTGTGTCTCTCATATCTGTCATAGGTCTGAGTTGTGGGCTCTTTTGTAATGAGTTGTCATTACTCATTCTTGACAAAGATAAAGTAGTCTTGTGCCCAGGACCCTCATTTCTTCCCATGGTGGACTCAGCCTTCCACCTCAACAAAAATGTAATCTTTCCTGCCTTGTGTCCTTTTTCCAAAGCACCCAAATGAGATTGTTCTACACTGTCTAGACATGGTTAGACCCATTAGAGTGTTCCTCAAAGCTACAGCTTCTATTAGGAAGACAGACTCCCTATGTCTCCTTCCCTCAGGGCCTTGCAAGAGACCTCCTTCAAGATCCCCCATTGCTAGGTGGAAAAGACAGCTCATCTCTAGAGCTTACACCCTAAAGGATTAGGCACCTTGTGCACTAATTCATGCTTACGCCACCAGGTCAGTAAGTGCTTCCTGGGCATTCTGACACCAAGCCTTTGTTGCCCAGCTTTATAAGGCCACCACCTAGTCACCTACTGCAGCCACCGGGAATGTGTGCATATCTAACAAGCTGACATCTGGCTCTTAGAATCAAGCAGTTTGGTGCCTCTGCAGCTGCTGGCTTGCATCCGCTCTCCTCTTGCTGACTTGGAAGTGATCTGTATGTTGTTGCTTCTGGGTCCCACTTTTACTTTTCCCTGCTAGTATGGCCTAATCTAATGCAGTGCAATTTGCATGAGATTCATTGGAGTACAGGGGAGACATCCAGGGTCTTTTGGACCCCAGATGTTTCATTAAAGAGAACCTGTCACCAACAAGTCGTCATATGGGGGACTTTGTTCCCTATGTAATGAGGAAAAAAAGTTAAGTAAAAAAAAAAAAAAATACTTACACCCAAACACACAAAAGCCACTCCAGAAATGTTTGCGACCCTCTAACCCCCACATACATGAACGTAAACCTGTTGAGGTGACAAATGCGGGTCAAACCACTGTCACCTTCACCAACTTGTGACAAATGGCTAGCCAACCCCGCACCATGCTGTCACTAATACGCAGCAAAGACACTCAGCCTCACCCTGCACAAGGATCTTCCTACTTGCGGGACCACAATATCAGTGCCAGCAGACCAAGAGTTATTGTCACTGGGATTTTTTTTGACTATGCCATTAACTCTTTAAACTTTTATCCAGAAGTAGTAAATATTCACAAGATAAGCAATAGCAACTGTGACTTTAGAATAAAACATCTATAACGCACACTGTCAGCACAGACCGGTATATTCCGAGATTTACCAGGTAGTAGCACTCTTCAATTTCTGTGTTAGGGCACTAGGGACATTTTTAACGCTTTTCAAAATAGTTAATGAAAAGGCAAAGAAATGGTGCATAGAAAATATTTTCCGAAAAAAAGTATTACAAAGAAACCACAAGGCAACAGCAAAACAAAATGGGTTGAAAAAATTACAATACTTGTCAATTTCTGGTTCAGCAGACTCCAGTCAATTAGCAAGGAGGTATATTAACTTTCCTACAACGTGACAGGTGTTCCTTGGTTTGATGTTAAAACAAAAGCTGTCAATTACAAGGGCAGCCCCTTTTTCTTGTTGGTGAGGGGATCTTGACAGAATGATCTGACCAATGATCCAGTCTAAGGTGTGACTGCTGGGATGTCACTGTGTTTATGACCATGTCCCAAATACAGTATTTTATAGGTATTGATATCTTTGCACGCTGGACAATTGTATAAAAAATTTAGACTAACATGTAGGTATTCAATTACCCCTTGAATGGATCTAAGTATGATAGGTTTCGGATATCTATTTCTCCTAGGAGGGTTATGGGGGCCTAATCCACTCTGGCACCTCCTAGCGTAGGGATGTTTGGGTTCAACATACTACCCATTACCTGATAGAGAGACGAGGGGGTGAAGCAGCTACACAGAGAGGTACAGGATCTGTAAGAGTTGTTCTGCTGCCGACTCCTTAGACAAGGTGGGGGTGGAGACGAGGGGGGCACCCCAATTACAGGAGATGTGCGAGGGCCACATGAAATAGCCTGGAGGGCTAGTTTCGGCCCACGGGCCTTGTGTTTGACATGTGTTCTAAGGTGTCTGCTTTCAGAAAATGTTTTGGCGGTTTTATGCAATCTTCAGGCCTAAAATTATTTTTTAAACGTGTGAAAAAAACGCAAAAACTGCTCTGGTAGCAAAAGGGCTAGATTACGTTAACTCTGGCTTTTCTGCTTGTTCCAGATTACTAATATAGTAGTTGTGTTGGTCTCACTGTCAGTTCTGTAAACTTCAATGTAAATGCATATAAGGTACCTGCAGGCTATATCTATTTCTGTGCCAGTGACACATGCCAACATATGCTACTGCCAGCAGTTTAAGTTTTCTGACAAAGTGGATTTATATGTTGGGTTATATTTGAGTAATGCAAATTTAGCATACTATATACTTAGAACTGTCATTGATTTGTATATGTAATGATGTATGTTCTCAACAGTGGTTTTCTTCTTTTTTGTTACCAGGCCATTTGCTGGCAGGCTCAAAGTTTTGTAAGACGTCTGAAGATAGCTCTGAGACCTCTAGTCAAGAGGAAGGTAAGATTTCTAGGCTTAGAAGAATCGATAGTTTAATCTCCTTTCTCTCACCTCCTTAAAAAAGGGACGTTTTTTTTCCCCCTACATCTAAAGTGGGGCAAAAAAGTATTTAGTTGGCCACAAATTGTGCAAGTTCTCCCACTTAAAAACATGAGAGAGGCCTGTAATTTTCATCATAGGTACACTTCAACTATGAGAGACAGAATGAGAAAAAAAAATCCGGAAAATCATTGTCTGATTTTTAAGGAATGTATTTGCAAATTATGGTGCAAAATAAGTATTTGGTCAATAACAAAAGTTCATCTCAATACTTTGTTATATACCCTTTGTTGGCAATGACAGAGGTCAAATGTTTTCTGTAAGTCTCCACAAGGTTTTTACACACTGTTGCTTGGCCCATTCCTCCATGCAGATCTCCTCTAGAGCAGTGATCTTTTGGGGGTATCGCTGGGCAACACGGATTTTCAACTCCCTCCAAAGATTCTCTATGGGGTTGAGATCTGGAGACTGGCTAGGCCACTCCAGGACCTGGAAATGTTAATTACGAAGCCACTCCTTCGTTGCCCGGGCGGTGTGTTTGGGATCATTGTCATGCTGAAAGACCCAGCCACGTTTCATCTGCAATGCCCTTGCTGATGGAAGGAGGTTTTTACTCAAAATCTCACGATACATGGCCCCATTCATTCTTTCCTTTTACACAGATCAGTTGTCCTTGTCCCTTTGCAGAAAAACAGCCCCAAAGCATGATGTTTCCATCCCCCATGCTTCACATTAGTTATGGTGTTCTTTGGATGCAACTCAGCATTCTTTCTCCTCCAAACACGACAAGTTGAGATTTTACCAAAAAGTTCTATTTTGGTTTCATCTGACCATATGACATTTTCCCAATCTTCTTCTGGATCATCCAAATGCTCTCTAGCAAACTTCAGACAGACCCGGACATGTACTGGCTTAAGCAGGGGGACATGGCTGGCACTGCAGGATTTGAGTCCATGGCGGCGTAGTGTGTTACTGATGGTAGCCTTTGTTACTTTGGTCCCAGCTCTCTGCGGGTCATTCACTGGGTCCCCCCATGTGGTTCTGTGATTTTTGCTCACCGTTTTTGCGATCATTTTGACCCCACAGGGTGAGATCTTGCGTAGAGCCCCAGATTTCTTCACACCAAGCTGCTTACCTATTGCAGATTCAGTCTTCCCAGCCTGGTGCAGGTCTACAATTTTGTTTCTGGTGTCCTTTGACAACTCTTTGGTCTTGGCCATAGTGCAGTTTGGAGTCTGATTTGACTGTTTGAGGTTGTGGACAGGTGCCATTAATACAGGTAATGAGTGGAGGACAGAGGAGCCTCTTAAAGAAGAAGTTACAGGTCTGTGAGAGCCAGAAATCTTGCTTTTTTGTAGGTGACCAAATACTTATTTTCCACCATAATTTGCAAATACATTGTGACAATGTGATTTTCAGTTTTTTTTTTTTTTTTTCCTCATTCTGTCTCTCATAGTTGAAGTGTACCTATGATGAAAATTACAGGCGCCTCTCATCTTTTTAAGTGGTAGAATTTGCACAGTTGGTGGCTGACTAAATACTTTTTGGCCCCACTGTATATAAGACTTATCACATGTTTAACTACTTACCAACCGGAAGGTTTTCCAGCTTTAGGACCAGAGCACTTTTTGCGATTCGGCGCTGCGTCGCTTTAACTGACAATTGCGCGGTCGTGCAACGTTGCACCCAAACAAAATTTGCGTCCTTTTTTTCCCACAAATAGAGCTTTCTCTTGGTGGTATTTGATCGCCTCTGCGTCATTTCTGTTCGCCGCTATAAACAAAAGAGCGACCATTTTGCAAAAAAAAAAAAAACAAATTTCTTTTTGCTAAAATTCAAATCCAAAAAAAATAAATATAAAAAACATTTTTTTCACCGTTTTTGCCCGATTTCTATAATTCCTCATATTTGTGATAAAAAAACGCTATCTGCATTTATTGATTGGTTTGCGCAAAAGTGGCCGCGTTTACGGATGATTCATTTCTGGGGTTTTTTTTTTTTTTTTAATACTAGTAATGGCGGCGATCTGCGATTTTTAGCGGTAATGCGATATTTCAGCGGACATGTCGGACATTTTTGACACTTTTTTTTGGGACCAATGACATTTATTCAGCGATCAGAAATTTAAATGTCCACTGATTACTGTATAAATGTCATTGGCAGTGAAGGGGTTAACCTGCAGGGGGAGAGCTAGGGGTTAACTGTGTTCCCTGGGTGTGTTCTTACTGTGGGGGGGTTGGGCTACCATGGGCATGAGAGATCTAACTGATCCCAGTGACAGGGATCAGTAGATCACCCATGCCCCTACTAACAGCGGGGAACCGCTGTGTTTACATCGGCGGTTCCCCGTTCTTTCCCTATGGCCGCTCATCGCGGCTCGCCGGCGGACATCGGGTCCGCCCGAGCCGCGGGCACACTCCTCAGGAGTGTGGCGGGTGCGCGCCCCCTAGTGGCTGATTGCAGATCGCCGTCTATTTACGGCGATTCGCGCTCAGCATCCGGACTGCCGCCGTGAAAACACGGCGCACGGTCGGGAACTGGTTAAAGACTAAATTCTCCTTATTTGCAGTTCTTGCTGATAAAGGAAATTGCAGGTTTGTTTTGGATAAAGTCATAGGGTCCTTTCACACGGGCGTTCGATCAGGTCTGCATGTCAGTTTTTCAAGCGGACCTGATCGGATGCTCCATTTAGCCCTATGGAGCGAGAGATGTCAGCGGTGACCTGTCCACTGACATCCGCCACTATCCGATCTGATGCTGTCAGTGAAATCCAGATGGATGGAAACCCTGTTTTTCCATCCGTCTAGAGAATCGTATAGGATGAAAACGGACAGGCGGTCCGTTTTTCATCCGATCTCCAGAGAGGACGGCGGGGCAGTAAGCAGAGACAGACCTGTCATCTACATGCTTAGCGGTAGAGCTGCACGATTAATCGTTAAAAGATCACGATCTCGATTCAACCCCAGGAATAAGAAGAGTGGACTTTTAAGGTTGTCAATATGATCCCAAACAGGAAAGACCATTTATATCTCATGTATATTTAAAACCCATATTTATTGAGAATCATTTAAAATATGATATAGACAAAAAAAGAATACATGCATGAATAAAATAGGTTGGATACAATACATAGAAGGCTGAACATAGATAACTCATCTGGGAGGGTCATAAAGATGATGGTGGCATAGAAAGATGTGACAGTAGTCATGTATTGCTGAAGACTAAACCAATGAGATGTTCTATTAGCACAAAAGGATTGCAGCGCGTTTCACTAATAGCTTCTTCAGGTGATCCTAACATTTTATAGAAAAAATACATTACAATTAACATTGTATCCATATATAATCCATAATTCATTTGTGGTCATGATATTGCTCACTGTGAAATTAGAGCTTCCTATCTAAGTATAGATATGCTTAAAAAGTATTGGTATAAAGCATAACATTGGTAAAAGAAAGGAAAAAAGAGGAAAAGAAAAAGTTTATTATAAATCTATAATTAGATCTTTCCTTTTACTTTTTCCATATAGCAACAAATAAGTTACATTACAGAAGGCATTCAAAGGATGTACATACCGTCAATGTGAAAAACAGATCATATGGGCTATCGTGGAGAGGAGTGCCGCATGTTCAAGCGATCAAACCATGGAAGAACAAAAAAAGGGAAAGAAAGAAGCAATATATATATATATATATATATATATATATATATATATATATATATATATATATATATATATATATATTTCATTATCTTCATTATTTTAATTCTATCTTTATTATTTATACGTATTAATTTATTTAATACCGTCTTACATTAAAATTAATACTAATTAATTAAAACCGTTTATTGGTTCACTTGTTAAACAAACTTACATTTTAATTAATAGCAAAACTTAATTTCATTTTATAGGATAGTCGGGCAAGAGAGGTAACGTGGGTAGGAGTAACAAAAGAAACATTTTATTGTATTGGGATAGTCAAAACAGCTGAATGGCCAATTGATAGGATGGTTAAAGGGTTACCTCTAGCAGAAACTAGTCCAAACAGATGGTCACTATAAATGTGAAAAAAATGTTTTTGTACATTTATAGTCACTTTAATATAAATTAATATACTTTTAATATAAATAATAAAGATACAATTAAAATAATGCAATTATGTATTATTATCATTGTTATTAATAATTATATATATTTTCTGAAGCTTCATTGCTCCTTTCCTTTTTTTTATTTATTTTTTTGTTGTTCCATTGTTCGATCGCGTGAACATGCGACACTGCTCTCCAGATGAGACATGATAGCCCATATATGTTTTTCACATTGACGGTATGTACATTCTTTGATGTAATGTAACTTCTTCTTTTACCAATGTTATGCTTTATAGTCTAGGGATATGCAATTAGCAGACCTCCAGCTGTTGCAGATCTACAAGTCCCATGAGGCATAGCAAGACTCTGACAACCACAAGCATGACACCCAGAGGCAGATGCGTGATGGTACTTGTAGTTTTGCAACAGCTGGAGGTCCGCTAATTGCATATCCCTGCTTTATACAAATACTTTTTATGCTTATCTATACTTAGATGGGCAGCTCTAATTTCACAGTGAGCAATATCATGACTATGGATTGTATATGGATACAATGTTAATTTGCAATGTATTTTTCCTATAAATGTGCCTGAAGAAGCTATTAGCGAAACGCATTGCGATCCTTCTGTGCTAATAGAACATCTTGCTGGTTTGGCCTTCAATACATGACTCTTGTCAGATCTTCTTTCTATGCCACCATCTTCTGTGGCCCCCCCAGACGAGTTATCCATGTTCAGCCTTCTATGTATTCAACCTATTTTATTCATACATGTATTCTTTTTTGTCTATATCATATTTTAAATGATTCTCAATAAATATGGATTTTAAATATACATGAGATATTGTCTTTCCTGTTTGGGACCATGGTGACAACCTTAAAAGTCCACTCTTCTTTTTCTTTGGTGGTTCTTATAATTGGATGTGGTGTCACGCTTTGCAGTATCCATCTCAATTTTTACTCATTTCCACTTGATTCAACCCTTCCTCCATTCTATGTGACAAGTGCAGAGCCATTCTGGGCACTCTGCCAAGTTTAAAAACATTTAGAGCAGTCTGCCAACTTTCAAAACATTCAGTTCAGTGTTAACTATAAACATTGCAATGTTTTGTTCTAGATCAAAGGAATGAACTTCTTTCTGTAAAATTAAGTCAGTTTGACCACTTAAAGACCAAACCTTTTTCTGGCACTTGTTGATTTCAAGTTAAAAGCATTATTTTTTTTGCTAGAAAACTACTTGGAACCCCCAAACAGTATATATCATTTTTTTTAGCAGAGACCCTAGAGAATAAAATGCTGATTGATGCAATATTTTATGTCGCACAGTATTTGCACAGCGGCCTTTCAAGCGCAATTTTTTGGGAAAACGACACTTAAAAAAAAAAAAAAAAAAACTAAACAGTGACGTTAGCACAATTTTTTTGTACAATATGAATGATGATGTTACTCCGTGAGAATCGTGATCTTTATTCTAAGCAAAATGTGATTCTCATTTTGGCTTGAATCGTGCAACTCTACTCAGCGGGGATTAGCGGATCGATACCTGCTGAGCAAAGCGGAGTCCACCCACGGACAAGCCTGTGTCAAAGGACCCTAACATTTTACAGAATCATTTGTGGGGACTTCGTTGAATTGCTTCTCACCAGGCAAATGTTTTAATTTTTCACACACTTGGTAAAAGCTGCACTTTTTTGCTAGGAAATTACTTAAAGCCCCCAAAGAGTTATATATTGCCCGAAAGCAGAGGCCCTGTGGAATAATATAGTGGTATTTGCTGTTGTGAAGCATCGAAAAACTATGGTACCCAATATTGTGATCTAGCAATGATTCGAAAGCCTTTACAGATCATCCATTTAGCGTTTACAGTAAATGATGGCCCTAGACGTTTTGCTCTCTCTGGCGTTTGTGGAGATACTCAACATGTGAGGTGCAATTGCAGCTTACGTTCATCTGCGTTCCCTTTGTGTGCGTTGCATTAGTGTGTGCGCGCATGTGGGGCAATAGGGTTGCTGTTAAACTTTTTCATATTTTTTTTTTTTAACACTTCAGCTTCGAATGGGTTGATCCTCTTTATGACCAGGCCATTTTTTGCTATTTAGAACTGCACTATTTTACTGGAAAATGCATGGACATGCATGCTGTACTCAAACAAAATTTATATCTTTTTTTTGCACAACTATTACTAATGGTAAATACTACTAATGATGGAGATCATCGGCCTATAATGGAATTGCGATCGTGTGGCAGACAATCTAACACTGAGTGAAAACTGACTAACTTCCCCTGACCTCAGCAGTGACACTAATACGTGATCAGTGCAAATACTTAACACTGTAGTAATGACACTGGCTGAGAAGGGGTTAACATCTTGGGTAATCAAAGGGTTAAATTGGTGCCTACCAATATGTAATGTGTGCTGATTTTTACTAAAGACCTCTGTTTCTTATCCCTGCTTTGTGCGCACCCTAAACCCGGAAACAGGCAGCGAAGTACTAGTACTGGCTGCCCACCCAAAGTACTTTGTGGGGCATCCGCAAGTGGTTAATAGAATTACATTTTTTTTATTTTTTTTTTTAACTTTATTGCTAACAAGCACCATGTGTGATAGCACCAGCAGGTGAAAGGTTCTTATGGAGAAACCAGGGATCTATTAGACCACTAACTTATCCCCTGCCTTCCACTCCAGCAGATCAAACACAGGCTTGTACTTGATCAGCAGTTAACCCACCATGTCAGCTGGGATTCTGACAGCTCTGAACCTGGAAATTGAGGGCTGAGAACTACAGTATCCTGACACTATTTACTGACGTCTTATTGGAGTGGGAGAGCCCAGGAACCAGTGCAGGGGGCACTTCAAAGTACCTTACAAATGAAGGGGCTGCTCTACTGCCAGCTGGATCACTTTTACATGAAAGCCAGGAGCTGACTAAACAAAACGATACCACGCTCAAGGCTGCTGTGTAAATTTGGGTTAAAACCTTGTCTACTCAGACATTTATAAATGTACCTTGGTAGACAAGTGATCACAACCAAAGCTCATATTTGGATGTGCAGACCTAAACAATTATTGCATGAGTTGTGTTGTACATTCTGTGAATGGTGTTTGGTGAGAATGCAGCTAATTTGTTTGCTGTAACATGTTTCTTCTATTTGTTAGATGGTATGCTCCACACTACAGGCTACAAGAAATCCGGAAAAGGTCTGGTTACAAAGTAAGTTCACTTTTATGGAAGTTGATATGATCTATTCTCATTCTAGTAGCAGCAGTAAAATATATGTCTTGTATAGTACAGGACGCATGCAGAGTATGCATACACCATAGGTAATGGCCATGTACCTTCAGGTGATCTGACACTGGCAAAGCTTTAGAGGGCACGCCCCCTTGGCGCCTCCACCGATGATGATGGACCTTTTCGCCTTCAGGGATATTTTTACCCTTAGCTTAACTAGTTTTACATTTTATCTTTATCATATTATGTTCGAATTCTCCAATCACTGTCTTATAATGGCAACATTGATGCAGTGTATCCAGATCAGCACAACCTCAATAAAACCTTGGGAGACATACTCAGACTCTGCTCTGTGGGGACAGTCTGTAATGTTGCTTTGGGTGCTTGATACTTGATGCAATGCAGGATGCTCTACAGGGCAGTGGTCTATAACTAGTGAACCCAGTCCCTGAAGTCCTCTTCTGGGTGGGGGAGTTGTGATCATCATGATGGGCAAAGCTTAGACTCTATACACAGTTCAGCTTCGGGGACAGGTAAGACAATGTCATTCTATATCTGACTGCTATTATAACAGGTCTATATTTGGAAAGTGTTCACCTTGTGGTGTAAACTTTCGAAACTTGGCACTAAAACTTGGCCACTCAGCTTAGTCTCACGTGGATGGCCTTATGTTGCATCACTTGACTGGTTGCACACTTTACCATCACTTTTTCCTATAGCCGTTATAAGGTAGTCAGGCACTTCCTACTGCCCTTTTGCCATAAGGATTTGTTGCTGGACGACCTACAGATGAGTTACTGCATACTCCTTATGGACACACACACTCTATACTCCGCATCTTATTCTGTGAGTACCTCACAAGGGAATACCCTGTCTTGTAGCTGTGGAGCAGACCAGGCGAAAGGGGGTCAACGTTAAATCAATCGTAGGTGAGTATTCAGTCTGCCAAAGGCCTGCACAATGCTAAAACTCAGTGATCATGCATCTCTTCGGGGGAAAGACCGTTCTTAACACTGGTCTCGGCATCCAATTCTCTGATTCAGGCATGCAGCAAGCAGCCTATTTGACTCAGGCAGAATTCTCTGTATCTGTGTCCTGTTTCCTTGGACGGTTTTACAGCCTTAATACAGCCATCTTTGTTCAGGGCTCAAAAATGCCACACCTTTTTCTCCTACTCCCATTTCTCAACCTGAGTCATATCCTGATTTGCCAGTCCTAGAGGATACAAACACAAAAGAGATTTAAAGTGATTGTAAAGGCTTGTGTTTTTTTTTTTTTTAAGAATAAACATGTAATACTTGCTGCCTCTGTGCAGTTGGTTATGCACAGAGCAGCCTGGATCCTCCTCTTCTCAGGTCCCTCTTCTGTGCTCCTGGCTCCTCCTATTGAGTGCTCCCTCAGCCAGCAGCTTGCTACAGGGGGCACCCGAGCCGAGTCGGAGCTCAGTGTGTCCATTCAGATATGGAGCCCGGCCCTGCCCCCTCTCTCCCCTGATTGTCTGACTGACTTTGACAGCCGCGGGAGCCAATGGCCCAACTGCTTTGTCTCAGCCAATCAGGAGGAGTGTCCTGATCGGCTAAGAAACTCGTGAACATCGCTGGAGAAGGGACTCAGGTAAGTAATTAGAGGGTGCTGGGGAGGCTGCTACTTAATGCATTAAGATAAAAAACCTTTTGTGTTTACAACTCCTACAAGAGGATATTGAGGCCATATTGGAGGAAGTCAGAATATTTTACTTCCTCAGACTCAATAGAGAGGGAGTTTCCCACATCATGCTTGCTGACAGTGAAAAGCTAATTGCCTCTGTCTGCAAAAGCCTTGGCATTGTGCAGCCTTACTCTTCCCTAGCTCTCCATGCGCCTTTGGGTACAAAGAAACCTGCAAAATCTTTCAAAATATTCCCAGTTAATGAACAGATATTCTTGACGACTGGGTCACTACAGAAAGGATTTTCACTTCCCCACAGAATCTTTTCTGAACTCCAGTGGAAAAATAGTTTGCAAAGAAGTGAACTGTTCCTGCAGTTGATCATGCCGTCTCTGTCCTAAACAAATATCTCACAGTACCTATTTGAAGTGCCATCTTTCATAGGCTCTATAGATAGAAAATTGTCATTTCAGTATATCAAACTGCAGCTAAATTGACTAGGACAATGAAGAACCAACAAGTATTTCTTAATCTTGCTGTTATAGAGCAGTTATAGTAATTGCCTCGTGGCCTGCTTTTTTGTGTGGATGCTCTAGAACATGTCATGAAACAAATCTCCAGAATGGCTCATATCTCCATTCTTGTGTGTAGAATCCTATGGCTGAAGCTTGAAAAGCTGAAGCTGCCTGCAAAAGACACCTCACATCTATGCCTTTTCAAAGAAGACATCGGTTTGGTGAGCCAGTAGACCAATTCATCAGATTTCACAGGAGGGAAGGCTCCTCAGGAGCCCCTAACATCTCTAAATGTGGAGCACCTGTCTGCTCTAACCAGATTGCAAATTTATAAGTTTAGCTCTTCCATTCTGCACAAGATTTGTCCCACAAAGGCCATCAAGCGTTCACCAAAGCCCTCCTCACAAAGGGGTGCTCTCACTCCTAAGAGTGAGAGGAGGTCTGGTAGTTTGCCTCTCTCTGGGTCAGACACCCCTTGAACTTGTGAGTTTCATTGGTGATTTCAAAGGGGTACAAAACTGTGTTCAAAGCTCTACCCTCTGTCCACGTTCTTCTTTCAAAGCAACCAAAACTACAAAAGGACAGTTAGCTTTTCAGAATTCCCAGAACATCTCTGGTCCGAGGGGTTTGTGTCAGTACCACCACAAAACCGGTGTAAAGGCTTAGATTCAAACCTGTTAATGTACTATATTCCAACAGGAGTATTTATACTATTCTGGACTTAAAATCCCTCAACAGATTCCTTCAAATTCCAAATTTTTGCATAGAATCCGCATCATAGAATTGCATCACTGAGACAGGGGGAACACAGTACATCTGTGGACATCCAAGATGCCTATCGACATATCCCCATTTACCAACCTCATCAGCACTTTCTGCGCTTCATAGTAGCAGTCATTTCCAGTTTGTCAAACTGCCCTTCAGCCTTTCCTTTGCTCCGAGTGTTCACAGAAGTATTAGCACATCTGCTTGCCAATCTCTGAACTCAGGACATCGAAGTTGCAGGCTATCTAGACAACTTTCTTCTAAAGGACTCCTCTACCTTTCAGCTGTCAAAAAATGTCCGCAGGACAATTCAGCTGCTCCACGCCGAGTGTCAATTTTAAACAAGTATTGCCCTCCAGCCTTCCCTTCACCGGGAGAGCTTGGGTCTGTTCATGGACACATTCCAAGGAAAAGTCTTTCTAGCAGAAAAAGCTCTTTTAAGAGCACATGCTTGAAAAAAATGAGATCCATGAAACATCCAACAATTGCATTTTTCATGAGAGTTTCTAGGCCTCACGGTAGCCTCCTTTGAGGCAGTGCCATTTGCCTAATTCCATTCAAGAATTTTCAAACTGGAAAAAGTAGGCTCCTTCTCTAGATTTGCCCATGCTCCTGTCCAGCCAAACAAGTAATTCCCTATTTTTATGGATCACCACCCCAGCCCCAACAGTGAGGAAGTCATCCTTCCTTATCACTTGAAAGTTGTCATAATAGATGCAACTCTGAGGAGGATTGTTCCAATCCTTAACTGTCCAAGGAACATGGCTACTGGGGGAATTCAAGCTCCCCATCAACATCTCGGGGCTCAGAGCAGTCCCCTCGACCCTTGCAGCACTGGACTCCATTTCTGAAGTGAGACTCAGTCGGGGTAAAGTCAGACAAAGTCACAATTGTTGGCATACATCCACAATCAAAGGACTCAAAACTGAGGACTCAAGAAGTTGGTTAGGGTTTATAGGAAAGGCGCATGTCTTCTAAAGCTTTGCCAATGGCCAATCAACTAAGGGTACGCGCCAATAACCCATGGTGTAGGAATACTCTGCCTGTTTCCTGTACTCCCAAGGTAATGAATTCACAGGTCATGTCATGTCTAAATTCCTCTCAAATATTTCTGAACCTATGTGTGTGTGTGTGTGTGTGTGTGTGTGTGTGTGTGTGTCCATACTATGCTAGAATACTTTGCTATAATACTTGAAAAAGTAGTTTGCTTTTTATTATTCAGAATGACTGCTGTGTTATTTCTTTGTTTACTTCTTCCAACAGTTATGTTGCTGTGAAAAACTCATCCGGTGATGCTGTTCACATTTCTCGCCCTGAACAAAACGGAACAGACTGGAGGAAGAATGATTGTAGGGACTCTCAGCATCCTTTGCGCTATATAAATGATAGATACCAGGTAAGAGCAGTAATGATCAGTTTTAAAGCTTAAAGAACCTACTGGCAGGTTATTAACATTAAAGTATGTTCATATTCTTACCAAACCCATGAAGTATTCAGGTGAATTGGGTTACGCTGCTGCTTTTAGAAGATTAAACACTGACAAATCTGAAAAGAACAGCCCAGTATAGCCCCTCCTACCACCAGCAAGCTTCAGTTTTTTTTTGTTTTTTTTCTAGCAAGCAATAGTAGGAGTGGATCATGAGAGCACAGGGGGAGGGATCTGTGTACTCTTTTGTACTCCAAAAAAAGGATTTTACAAGAAGTCAAAAATCTTGTTTTCTTAATCCTACATTGACCACCTGCTAATCGGGCCAGTTCTCTCCTATATGTAAAAATCAAAAAAAATTTTTGATAGAAAATTGCTTAGAAGACAGACACAGAGAGAGAGAGGCGCGCGCACAGTCGAGAGAGAGGCGCGCGCACAGTCGAGAGAGTCACACACAGATTGTGTAATTAGCATAGGCAAATTTTTCTTTTTATTTTGTGCAGTGATTTTTTTTTCAAATTTTTTTTTTTTTTTTGCAATTTTTTCGGAAAAAATACACTTAAATTTTATTGCACACAAACACAATACCCATTTTTATGGTAAAATGTAAAATTTGTTACGCCGAGTAAATGGATACCAAACATGTCACGCTTTAAAATTGCATATGCCCGTGGAATGGCGCCAAACTACGATACTTTAAAAATAAATAAATAAATCTCCATAGTCGACGCTTTAAACATTTAGCAGGTTACCAGTTTAGAGTTAGAGGAGATTTGTTTATTGCTCTCACTCTGACATTCGCAATGAAACCTCACTTGTGTGGTGCAATCATTTACTTATGCGCTCGGGACTTGTGCATGCGTTCGCATTTGTGCACAAACACAGGGGCGGGGTGCTTTATTTGTTTCTATTTTATATTAAACAGTTTTTTTTACACCAGCCTTTCTCAATCAGTGTGTGTGTACATGCGTGTGCACGTGTTTGGGTGTATGCATGTATGTCAGTGTGTGTGTGTGTGTGTGTGTGTGTGTGTGTGTGTGTGTGTGTGTGTCACACACTAGAAAGCACTAACGCTCAAGATACTACCCTTCATAATACTATTATAAATTGCTTTATAGAAAAATTAGTATAGAATAGATAGCAGCTATTGGGAGGGAAATATAACATAAAAACTTAGAATAAAAACCTAATTCCACTCGACAACCTCTGAGATCAAAAGATCAAAAATATGAATCAAAAAGGTAGCTTCAACTCGCTAGATTAACTAGAACAAAGATTTTTTTTAACCTCCTCTAGACCACTGCACCTTCCTATATCACCAGGATTGTTACAGACTTTGAATATCGTTGGAATCAATAACCCATCATCACAATTCTATCATGGACTTCCTTCACTCTGACCTTCCTATATCTAAACAATGGTTCATTAATGCCCATACATACATCTAAAGGACCCTTTTCTTCTGGAGCAATTCTTTGGATATTTACCTTCTGAGGACCATTAACCACTTCAATTCCAGGCTTATTTTCTGGACTTGGTGTTTAACCATTTTTTTTGCTATAAATTTTCTTAATCTATAAATTTTTTTTTTTTTTTCCGAACACCCTAGAGAATTAAATGGCAGTCGTTGCAAAACTTTGTCGCACCGTATTTGCGCAGCGGTCTTACAAGCGTTATTTTTTTTTTTTTTTTGAGTGAAAAAAATAAGAACAATAAAGTTAGCCTAATTTCTCCTATCGTTCACTGACAGACGCAGCTCTCCATGACGTGTGGGGTTTATGCTTGTCTCACTAGGAGTAAACTAGGCAGGGAAAAGAACAGCTGGCCCCTCCCATGGGGCCGTCCTCTCTTCCCACATAAACCCCCTCCATAGCATAGCTCAGTTTCAGTGCCTAGTTTGCAAGGAGTTGACCTGGCTTCCCTTTAGGGGAATTGCGGTCCTGTTTGTGACCATTCTTTTTATTTTAGTTTGTCTTCAATCAAGATTGATCTGCTTCCGGGAAGTGGTGGCCACCGGGTACAGGATAGAGTTCAACACTCTACCCCCGGACAGGTTCTTCCCATCGAACTTAGGGCTCCCGCAGGTTCGCCGGGAGGTCCTTTTCGGGGCTGTTCAAGCACTTTCGGACCAGGGGCTGATTGTGCCAGTGCCTCCAGTAGAGAGGTTTTTACTCAAATCTAGTCATGGTTCCCAAAAAAAGGGGGGGTTCGACCAGTACTGGACCTGATGGCCCTGAACCGGTATGTCAAGGTGCGGAAATTCCGGATGGAATCTATCCGCTCGGTTGTGGCCGCCCTTCATCAGAGGGCATTTCTGGCGTCTCTGGACATCAGGGATGCGTACCTCCATGTACCCATTTGTCCACGGCATCAGCGCTTCCTGCGCTTTGCAGTGGGAGACCTCCATTTTCAATTCGTGGCACTCCCCTTCGGTCTGGCCTCAGCACCCCGAGTTTTCACAAAACTGCTAGCTCCGGTGTTGGCTTTGCTGCGACAGAGAGGCATTGCGGTAGTGGCCTACCTCGACGACCTGCTCCTGCGAGCGGAGTCCGCCTCGGCTCTGGAGGAGAATGTGAGGATCACAATGACCTCGCTGCAGGACTTTGGCTGGTTAATCAACCAGCAGAAATCTTCGGTGTCTCCAGCCAGTCGCCTGGAGTACCTGGGTCTGATTCTGGACACAGTGCAGGCGAAGGTGTTCCTCCCTCCAGCCAAGTTGCTGTCTCTGCAGTCGGCAGTGCGAACCCTTCTGTCGCACCGTCGGTCTTCATTACGATTCTGTATGCTGGGGCTCATGGTCTCGTCTTTTGAGGCGATACCATTCGCCCAAAGTCACACTCGTCTCCTTCAGCGAGCAATTCTGGCTCGGTGGGACAGGTCACCTCGGTCCTTGGACCTTCTGATTCGTCTGAGCTCCCAGACCCGGGTGTCTGACCTGGTGGCTTCGGGACATGGCCCTGACTCAGGGGAAGTCGTTCCTGCCCCTCCATTGGGTGATCATCACCACGGATGCCAGTCTTTCAGGCTGGGGAGGGATCCTGGGGCAGCTGTCTGCCCAGGGCCGTTGGTCGGCACAGGAGGCTCGTCTCCCCATCAATGTACTGGAGCTGAGAGCAATCAGATTGTGCCTATTTCACTGGACAGTGAGATTGCAGGGCCGTCCAGTCCGAATTCAGTCGGACAATGCCACAGCAGTGGCGTATGTGAACCATCAGGGAGGCACACGGAGTCTAGCAGCTGTGGCGGAGGCAGCTCTGATACTGCGTTGGGCGGAACGTCACGTTCCGGCAATCTCCGCCATTCACATTCCAGGTGTGGAGAAATGGCAGGCGGACTTTCTCAGTCGCCAGACGCTGGACCAGGGAGAGTGGTCTCTCCACCCGGAGGTGTTCAACCAAATTTGCCGCAGATGGGGGGCGCCGGACGTGGATCTCATGGCGTCTCGTTTCAATCACAAAGTGGAGACCTTTGTGTCCAGAACGAAGGATCCGTTGGCAGTGGCCACGGACGCTCTGGTGGCCCCCTCTATGCCTATCCTCCGATAAGACTGTTACCGCGATTGATACACAGGATAGTGGCGGAGGGAATACCAATAATCCTGGTGGCTTCAGATTGGCCTCAGCGCACTTGGTACGCCGACGTGGTGCAAATGGTGGCAGACGCCCCTTCTTGGCTCCCCCTGAGAGACGATCTTCTGTCTCAGGGGCCCATCTTGCACCCTGCTTTACCCTCGCTGGCTTTGACGGCTTGGCTATTGAGTCCCAGGTGCTAAGAGACGGGAGTCGCTGACTCAGTGATCCCTACATTGTTGAAGGCTCGCAAGTCTACTTCCTGCAAGATTTACCACCGCACCTGGAAGGCTTATATAGCTTGGTGCGAGGCGGAGGGTCATAACCCTCGCTCTTATGTTGTATCCAGGGTCCTGACTTTTTTGCAGCAGGGCCTCAACAAAAAACTGGCTTTGAGTACTCTTAAGGGCCAGATATCGGCTCTGGCAATTCTTTTCCAGAGACCTTTGGCTTCGCACTCGTTGATTCGTACATTTGTACAAGGTGTACGACATGTGGTGCCTCGGGTGAAGGTTCCGATGGCTCCATGGGATCTAACTTTGGTCCTTTCTGTACTTCAGAAACCGCCATACGAGAATATCAGGGAGATTTCCTTACAACTGCTGTTGTAGAAGGTCTTTCTTAGTAGCCATCACTTCCGCCAGACAGGTGTCTGAATTAGCAGCACTATCGTGCAAGTCTCCCTACCTGGTCCTGCATAAGGATAAGGCGGTCTTGCGACCCTCTCCTTCCTTTCTTCCGAAGGTGGTTTCTTCCTTTCACATTAATGAAGATATTATTCTTCCTTCATTGTGCCCTCGTCCCCAAAAGAAATTGAGTTGCATACTTTGGACGTGGTAAGGGCCTTAAGAGTGTATTTGTCTGCTACAGCTTCTTTTCGAAAAGCTGATGCCTTGTTTGTGCTGACAGAAGGTCCGCGCAAAGGTTTGGCGGCTTCATCGGCTACGATTTCTCGTTGGATCAGACAGACCGTGCCCCATGCGTATTCTGTTCGGGGCAAGGTTCCCCCTTTTCCGGTCACGGCTCATTCTACCCGGGCTGTTAGCACTTCCTGGGCTTTCAGACACCAGGCCTCGGTGTCCGGTGTCACAGGTGTGCAAGGCGGCCATTTGGGCCTCGGTTCACACTTTCACTAGGTTTTATAAAGTTGATGTGTTTGCATCTTCGGATGCTGCCTTTGGACGCAAAGTTTTGCAGGCGGCAGTGTAGGCACGTCTGACGCCTCCTTAGAGGTTCTGTTGGGTACTGTTAGCGTTTACCCACCCCTCTTTTTGACACAGCTTGGGGACATCCCCACACGTCATGGAGAGCTGCGTCTGTCAGTGAACGATAGGAGAAAAAGGGATTTTATTAAAACTTACCGTAAAATCCTTTTTCTCAGAGTTCACTGACGGATGCAGCACCCACCCCTCTGTGCTCTCTCTGTACAGCTTCTGTACGAACTGCTGAGCTATGCTATGGAGGGGGTTTATGTGGGAAGAGAGGACGGCTCCATGGGAGGGGCCAGCTGTTCTTTTCCCTGCCTAGTTAACTCCTAGTGAGACAAGCATAAACCCCACACGTCATGGAGAGCTGCGTCTGTCAGTGAACGTGGAGAAAAGGATTTTACGGTAAGTTTTAATAAAATCCCTTTTTTTTCCCATAATGTGAAAGATAATGTTACGTCTAGTAAATTGATACAAAACATGTCATACTTTGAAATTGCGCCCGCTCGCAGAATGGCGACAAACTTTGCAACCTAAAAATCTCCATTGACGACGTTTAAAAATTTCTACAGGTTACCAGTTTTGAGTTATAGGAGATCTAGTGCTAAAATTATTGCTCTCGCTCACGATACCTCACGTGTGGTTTGAACACCATTTTCATATGCGGCCGGGACTTGCGTATGCGTTCGCTTCTGCGCGCAAGCTCGCAAGGACGGGGCACTTTAAATTACACCGTTCTTTTAAAAAAAAAAAAACATTTTTGATCACTTTTACTCCTATTACAAGAAATGTAAACATTCCTTGCAATAGAAAAAAGCATGCCAGGAACACTTAAATATGAGATCTGGGGTCAAAAAGACCTCAGATCTCATATTTGGTTAAATGCAAAAAACAAAAAAAAATTTAATAAAATGACAGTTAAAGAAAAAAGGGCCCTTTAAGAGCATTGGGCTGAAGTGACTTGTGACATTGCTTCCGCCCTGCAATGTTATGGAGCTGAGTGGGCGGCATCTTCCACTCACTCGGCTTCCTGTGCAGGGGGTGGGGGGGCGCTGATGATGGGAAAGTGGCGGGAGGGGCACCTCTCCCGCCACCGATAAGTGATCTCACGGTGAATCCTCAGCTGAGACCACTTTTATCTTGCTTTGAATCGCTGGCACTAAAAAACTATATCTGAATGGTGCCTGTAGCTGAAGGCACCATTCAGATATCACCCCTCAGTCAAGGACGTCATATGACATCCTTGGTATTGAAGATATAAGTGGTTAAACACTGTTGTCCCCATATACTGACATTATCAAGTCAGGGGGAATTAATAAATTCCTTGGTCGTAGATAGACATGCTAATTGAGGGGGATAATTGTGCTTTTTAGCAATATGAGTGATCTTTGTGTGATGTACCATTTTATTTTGTGTGTTTTTTGACATTCATTACTAATAAACTTTGTTCTAGTTAATCTAGTGAGTTGAAGACCCTTTTTTGAGTCTTATTTTTTGATCTTGATATCAGCGATGGTAGGGCAAAATTAGATTTTTATTCTTAGTTTGTGTGTGTGTGTGTGTGTGTGTGTGTGTGTGTGTACACATGTGTTTGTATGCTACTCTTAGTATGGGAAATTCCTGCGCTGTCTGTGCTCAGTAAAATATATAGAATCATAAATCTACAATATCTACCATATAATCAACAAGATCTGGTATAACAAATGACAAAGCATAATAATAAGAGTTTGTATAGTCCTGTGATTCTTCAATAGCGCAATGATTACTTTAAAGTGCCACCCGTGCAAAAAAAGTTCTTTAAAAAGTGCAATCCGTGCAGAAATCTATGGCAAAGGTGATGAAATTGCTGTGCTCCCCTTCCTCCTGTGCCCTCACTCACCAGCTATCCATGTAAATATCGCCTGTACTGGTGAAATAGATCTTTCATAGATGCGTCTTTATCCTCTTCCACGCATCCCCAATAGTTAGACCAGGGATCCTCAAACTACGGCCCTCCAGCTGCTGCAGAACTACACATCCCATGAGGCATTGTAAAACTCTGTCATTCACAGACATGACTAGGCATGATGGGAATTGTAGTTCCTGAACAACTGGTGGGCCATAGTTTGAGGACCCCTGCGTTAGACTAACTCTGTAGGGTAAGAAATAGAGCATACATGGCGGGATATCATTTTAAAAGGTTTTATTATCAAATAATATCCACTCACATGTTAGTCTTTCATGACAAGCATATAAAACGTTGTGCAATCCGTGGTTTGCGTTCTAAAATCCAGGAAATAGCACCGGAAGTCTCCTTACCTAATGCATTTCACTCCACCCTGGGAGCGTCATCAGAGGCTCATGATGACGCTCCTGGGGTGGAGTGAAATGCATTAGGTATGGAGACTTCCAGTGACGCCATTTTTTGTATATGCACCTTTCTTATAGCAGTCAAAACTTTAATTTAAATTCATTTGAGCACACCACAGCACGGGGAGACTCGTAGTATTTTGTATGTAACTGACCCCCTAGTTATGTACTATCAGAACTGCTTTTTTAACCACTTGCCGACCGCCCGCTGCAGTGTGACGGCGGCAAGGTGGCTCGTTATCGCAAAACGCCATCACCTGATGGCGGCTGCGATAACTAGTATTGTGAGCGCACGCCGCCGGAGGCGCGCTCACTGTGTTCAGGGGGGGGGGGGCAGGGAGCGGGTGCAGCGGCTACCCGCAATGCTCTCAGTTTAAAACAATTTATTGCCCCAATAAAACACGAGATCCAGCACTATAAAGCCGCGCGAGCTGGTAACAACATGTATTGCAATAGCAGCAATGAGACATGTGAGCGCAGGCTCCTCCCCCCTATACGCGTGTCGTCATCTCATTGGACTTCTTCAGTAAGGAGATTTCTGATGGTTGCTGTAAGCCACTGCTGTGGCATTGTTGATATCTTCAGCCATAATCCCGGTAAACAACTTGCAAACCACAACGTGTGTGTGTGTGTATATATGTGTGTGTGTGTGTGTGTGTGTGTGTGTGTGTGTGTGTGTGTGTGTATTGCGGTCAGCAAGTGGTTATACACTATATGGTTTCATATTTTTGCGGCATCTAAACATTCCCCTTTGACTAATCGCATGAAAACTCTGGCTGCTCACCCCTGTGGCTGAAGTTACACTTTTAGGTGCTCTTTTAGGTCTGCTTCTTTCTACTTGTATAGACATTTCGATGAACAATTAAAATGTGTGCAGTCAAAAAAGGATTTGTTTTGAAAAGCGGAAGCGCTGCAAAGCACAGTGTGCATGGTGTTTCCAGTCTGTGGTTGTTCGTGTGCCATCATTTATTTATTCATTGTGTTTTGTTTTTTTTCTCCTCCCCACAGAGCTGTTTTCTAGGGAAGGGGTATAACAGGAGCCAGAGCACCTGCAGTTTATTTGCTGTTTAGTCACCTGAAATGGTGACTAAGCAGCAGCAACTAAGCAGGAACTGGATGTGGGTGTTTGTAAAACTCTTCGTGCTGACATGCCCCATTACTGATAATAGTACTGTTAACTTCAAAGTGGTTGTAAACCTCAGACATGAAATATGAACAAAGGATATCCCTCTATAGTCTGTTCTTTTCTCAATTCAGAGCTCTAAGTGTCATTTTCCTCTGTTATCCGCCTCTGACACGTTTTCCTGACACCAAGAGAAAAAGGGTAAACCGGGAAAGGATCTTCAGCTCATTGGCAGCATCAGCTCAGTGCCTGTGTGCTGTGTGAAGGGTATGTGTCCCTTCCTTCCAATCTGCTTTTAGAGCTCTCCTCCAGAGCTCTGCAAACTGTCACTCTAGCTCTCCGCCCCCTTTTTTCTGAACGCTCAGACAAGCGTTAAATATTCTGGACTTTAAATGGCCGAAGAGAAGAATTGGACAAGTACAACTTATGTAGGAGGATTTGTTCTAACTCTATTACCTGAGGCCAGTTGCGTCACTGGTTATATGTAAGGGTTGACAACCACTTTAAGGATAAATTGCTCCATAGTGCCTGCAGCTGTGTGTCACTGGGGGCTTTTAAAATCTAATTACAATTTTATTTTATTTCTGACTTGACTTCAGATATAAAATCTAATTACAATTTTATTTTATTTCTGACTTAACTTCAGATACCTCAGGAAAATCGTAGAACCCCTATCATGCTTTTATGGCTGGCTGTGTCCCTTTTGGGAAGATTCAGACCCTCTAAGTTCTGGTAACTGTTGTCACAACAGAGAATTGGCAACGGGGACAACTATACAAAGAGAAAAAGGGGGGAGGTGGCTGGAGCTCACCCCTATTTGAGGCATAAAGTATTTGGACTTTCACGATACCGTATGAACTCAATAACAATATAGTTTACTTAAAAAACATTCATCTTTATCATGGTTCTTTAAAATATGAGTAAGAAGAGATGAAGATACATGTGTACAAATCTTTAAAGCACTGTACAATGAGTTCAGACATCTATGCACATAGTTGTGAGCAATACTTATACAATTCTCTGTAGACTCCACGTTTCACGGATTTATGAGGTATCGCCGCTTCCTCAGGAGTTTTTCTTACAGAAGAATGCATATGTTCTTTACATTTGATGTCTGCATATCTACTGCAAAGATGAACAATAACAGAGTGAAGGGTTAAGTAACAAATATCACAGGTTCCAAGTCTCATACAAATGTAGATAACCTGATGAAACAGCCCATATAAACATGCAGTAAATATAACTGCCACTAAGTGATGGCCACCCCACCCAGTCCCCTTACCATAAGGTCACTGTGCTTATAGACTGAGGGGCCAAGTCTCGCCCGGCGATGTCAGATAATGTACATCTTTCTTCCTACATAGGGTGCCCACATATCCCTGCGCTCTGACATCGCCACACTCGCTGGGTGAGACTTGGCCCCTCAGTCTATAAGCACAGTGACCTTATGGTAAGGGGACTGGATGGGGCAGCCATCACTTAGATGCCTGTAGAGCCTACAGAGAATAGTATAGGTATTGCTAACAACTATGTGCATAGAGGTCTGAACTCATTGTAAAGTGCTGAATGTTAAAGATTTGTACACATGTATCTTCATCTCTTACTCTTCTTTTAAAGAACCATAATAAAGATGATTTTTTTTTTTTTTTTTAAGTAAACTATATTGTTATTGAGTTCATACGATACCATGAAAGTCCAAACTTTATGCCTCAAATAGGGGTGAGCTCCAGCCACCTCCCCCCTTTTTCTCTTTGTACAATTATTTGTGGATGAAGGTACTATGCTAGTACTAATTTATACCTTGGGCACTATTGAATAATGGGGACAGCTAGTCTGGGAATAACGGTCTAAAAGGTTTTGGTCTTCCTACCATATTCAAAACCAATACAAAAAACTTTGGTGTACATATACTTAAGGAAGCCTTTTCTGAGAAAACATGTGGGCTGCTATTGCTAGTTGCTGTTTTCATACTGCCCTTCCGTACACAGGTATGTCACAGTGCTGGATTAGGTCACTCTTGATACTTTAAAAATGTTTGCATTCATGGAGTAAATTATTTCCTGTTAATGAAATATGCAAAGCTTATTTCCTTGTCTCTCCTAATTGTTACATGCTTGATCAGTTATAATCTGTAGTGGTGAAGTGAATTTCTACACTGTAGTCTGATTTTGGACAAAACCTGTTCTTAAAACTGCTCTGTTTTCTCAGCAGCGTACATTGGAAAAATGCAGCTCACATTTAGTGCGCCGGGAAAACATGGAAAGGTATTATTTTGTTGCTTTTTTTTTTTTCCCTTAACAATAAAGTCAAAGTTTATTGCTGCTGTAGTTCTCTTAGGCCCCTTTCACATGGGGTGGATCTGCTCAGCGGACTCCGCCAGCTCAGCGGGAGATCACTCTGTTGATCTCCACTGAGCCAGCGGATGACAGGTCCATCTCTGCACTCTGTGCAGGGATGGACCTGTCAGAGCCCTGCTGTTCTCTTTGGGCTGATAGGATGAAAACGGGCTGCATGTCCGTTTTCATCCGATCCGCTGGACGGATGGCAAACGTAACGCCCATGCGTCTATTTTGAGCAGATCTACACGGATCGGATGGCAAACAAGTGTCAGCGGACATGTCTCTGCTGACATCCGCCTGCCCATAGAGGTCTATGGGTGGGCCCGCTCAGATCTGCCTGGAAAACAGACAGATCCCAGCGGGCTTATCGTGTGAATGGGGCCTTAGGTTACCTCTGTATTGTTTTCTATTTGTTGTGGAATGTGGTGTTGGTTTACAGTTTTCCAATAGCACAAGTCTTTCTTTTCTCAACTGTAAACCTTATTTTTGTCAGTAAAAAGACACATTTTATATGTGGAGTTCTTTTAGTGACAGTTCTGGTTTCTGAGGCTTTTGTAAGTTTTTCAAGTCTCCCAAAATACAGGGGGTGAAGAATAGACCCGCATCCCAAAAAAAAACCTTACATTTGGATTCACATAAGAGTTTGATACAAGACACAGAACATGTCTAAATTAAATGAACATCATGGTAATGAGAGTAGGTACATTGTGACAGTAGCATCATAATGAGATGTATCTATGTGGTGGGAGGAGTGTTCTCATCCACAACAAAAACAATTGGGAACTCACAATAACTGGGGGGGGGGGGGGGTTTGTGGTGGGGGGGTTGTGGTGGTGGCAAGGAGCACAGCCAAGGGCATAGTTGAAGTTTAAACCTCAGTTGGTTTTATTATTGAGAGAGGCAGGGGATGAGGAAGGGGCGGATGGAAAACACATGGTTGTTAAAAGGTTGGTATGTCTGTTTTGCAATTTGGTTGTCCATTCTCATAATGGGATTCAGCTCAGCAGTTGAGTCTGTTAGGTTAGGAACAGTTGTGGACCTCTTTTATGTCTGGGGATAAATTCTTCCACCTGTAGAAATTAAGAATCTCAATAGCCTTGTTTGGCCACCTTAAATGTGTCAGGGATAACAGGAGGGAGGGTTTCATGGGGAAATTTACACTGGTACAAAAATAGACTGCCAAAAAGGTTGGATACGCTTGTAGATCTGCCAGATATGAGGCATGGTGCCCTCACCATCTCCAGCACTTACTACACCATAGGAAAGATGTGGAGGGGCAACGGTACCACCTAGAGAGAATCTTCTCATTCTTTTTTTTGTACCTGACTGTGCACATTGTAAAGCTCAGGTGTAATGTTTTTTTTCCCAGTCAGCTTTTATCATTTATTACATGTCTAAGTTGCAGGTATCTCTGAAAAAAATATAAATATTTTATTTTTCTGTATTGCCTCTCTGCATTCTAACTTGAGACTTGTGCTTTAAATAGAAGTAATCAGAAAGTTGATGGTCGGTCGACATGCATAGCAAATGGAATTAAATCCTCTCAGAACTTTCGAGTTGCTTCTGTGAAGGGTAAGTGCCATGTCTAAAACTACACTTTTAATGATTTTGTGAAATCTAACAATAGTGTACAGTAGAATTACAAATCTAGTAATGAAATATAACACCTATTTCTGTTTTTAATAGAAATCAGACCACCATTTTTCTATTTTTCTTTTTTCTGTTTCACATTCTGGAGATTTCATATACTGATGATTGTGGCACTATGACAGGAGTTAGGGTAGGTTCACATATGTCCGGCTGCAGCTTTCAGTCCAGAGTCCTGTGCGGTTTTGTTCACTGATTCAGGTGCAAAGTTTTACTTGAATTCGCACCTAAACCGGGCCCAAAATCGCACAGGACCCTTTTTAGAAAAGGACTGCAGCCACCCCGGACATTGAAAGCCAGTTCGAGTCACATGTTAAGCGAATCTGATGTGGTTATAAACACATCCAATTCGCATATATGTGAGCTAACCCTTAAAGGAGTAAAAGTCTCAAGGTTTTTCAACTTGATGTATTCTATGCATTAATGTGAAAAACCTTCTGTGCTGTAGCAGTCCCCCAGAGCCCCCCCTTTTTCTTACCTGAGCCTGATCGTTCCAGCGCCGAGGACGAGCCCAGCAGCTCCAGCCACTGTGTTGGGTCCTCATTGGATAGCTTGATAGCAGCAGGAGCCATTGACCCCCGCTGCTGTCAATCAAATCCAGTGACACGGGGCAGAGTCCTGCTGTCTGTGTCAATGGACGCAGCAGGACTCAGGAGCGCGGCCGCACGGGTGCCCCCATGGAAATCGGCTCTCCGTGGGGGCACTCACCGAAGAGGAGCAGCCAGCAGCACCGCTGGGGTGGACCCCAGAAAGAGAGGATCGGGGCTGCTCTGCAAAACCCTTGCACAAAGCAGGTAAGTATAACCTGTTTAAACAAAAAAAAAAAAAAAAAAAACTAACCTTTACAATCAGTTTAAGGGTGAAATCTCCAGTGGGGACACAGGAAGCAAAAAAAAAATCAGAGGTACTAGCCTTTCCAAAACTATACCATGAGATTTTCTGTCTTGCTAACAGCATTATTTCTGGGAGAAGAAATTAAGGAAAATGTCCCTAGAGTGAAATAAAAAAAAAAAATTCAACCATTTTTTTTCTACATGTATACTAAAGGGACATGTACCATATTGGCTGCTTTTTGAATCCCTATGTGTGTGATATTAGAGAGAGGCTTGTAATCAGCAGAAATGTCCCTCCTTTTTGAATGCTTTCAGCATTGCTGTTTTGTGCGGGCTGTTGACTTAAATTGCAGCACACAAACGTGTTTTATTGTATGAGTTTTGCACTTGCCAACCCCAACCCACTCACTGACTCTTAACCTCAACATTACATCTAGAATGGAAAAAACAACATGGTTTTTCAAAATACATTCAGATAAAAAGCTAAAAAGTCTTGATTGCAGAAGTGATCCTTTGCTATGAAGACTTTTTTAAATAAGGGGTGGTGCAACCATTTGCCTTTGGAGTCCACCTTTGTCTAATTGCAATTATAGTGTTGTGTTATAATTATATAACAAACACTTAAATTCTGATTCTAAAATGCCCCAGAATGTGTTAAAGGTGCCTAAACATATACTAATAAGACCAAGGAGGAAAATGGGGTTCTGTTGAAGGAAGAAGCAGGCTTTTTTTGGGTTTTTTTTTCTTTTAATTAATGACTTGAAAAAAAAATGTCATTTTTGTACTTAACCATAAAACCATAAAATGAATTCTTGTAGTTCGTTGAGGGACACAGGTTCTATACTCATACTCTTGGTACTGCTTTTTCACCAAATTGAGCGACAACACAGTCTATTAGCATATTCCCAGCCATATTTACAAGAGAACTCCCAGCCGTATCTACAGATGCAGTGGTGTTAGCAGCAGCCTGATCATGGTGGCAAGTTGGGCAGTAGAATAGCAGCTTATAATCCTTAATTAATCAATAATTAAATATCCCCCTGCTACCAGTAAGAAAATAATCCCACATAAAACCCAGTGGAGCAGCTCCGACAAAAATGTGCAGTCTCAACAAAACAATGAAAAGTTGTGAAGTGCTCCAATTACTATAGGGCTAGTTTACCCTTGCTTCAAAACATGGCTTCGGACACACTTTGTTAAAGCTCTCTGAACACCAGTCAAAGCCCCTGTCACTAAATTAAATGGTTCGCTTACAGTCCTGTTTACACCTTGCGTTTGCTTGGCGCGTTGATGAGGCTTTGTGGGGGCTTCGATGAGCCTTCAGTGGGGCTTCAATGAGGATTTGGTAAAGCTTGGTGGGGCTTCGATGAGGCTTCGGTGAGGCTTCAAACGAGCTTTGCCATAGACTTCTATGGGGGCTTTGAAGATGCTTTGAAGCACCACAAGAGCTACATGGGGTATAATTTTTTAAGCAAAGCAAAAGCAAGTGTAAACAAGACTGTAAGCCAACCATTTTATTTAGTGCCACGAGCTTTAACAAAGCGAGTCTGAAGCCTTGTTGAAGCAAGTGTAAACTAGCCATTAATGTGCGTTGAAGCCGAAGCAAGTGTAAATGAGCCCTAATGTGCAATATTAATCTATCAATGCGTAATCACATCAGTGCCAAAACAAACAATCCTTACTGTATAAGTAAATACAGTGAATAAACTTATACATCAGTATATAAATGTATAAGAAGAAAAACTTGCTTAAAGTGTTTGTCAACCCGTGACAACCACTTTAACCTACAGGTAAGCCTATAATAAGGCTTACCTCTAGGTGCCCTGCATATCTCCTAAACCTGCACGGTTTAGGAGATATACAGTGTACTAGCATTGCCAATGTCATTTCGGCACATGTGCAGTGAAGAAACGGCCTCCGCACTGTTTCTTCACTGAGATCGTGCCGTGACTGGCGGCTCCCATGTGCATGCACGGGAGTGACGTCGCACGACTCCGGCCAGTCACAGAGCCGGAGTCGCGGCCCCAGTAGGAGCTGAAGATGGATGCTGCCTGCACAGGCGAATCGCTTGCTTCATTTGCAAGGTAATTGACACATAAAGGGCTACTATGCGATGCATAGTACCCCTTTATGCTTCTACTTTGCAGGGGAATAGAGAGGAAGTAAAGAGTTACCCATCAGGGTTTACTTCCTCTTTAATGCAAGGAAAGAGTCAGTCCAAAAAAAAAAAAGACCCGCACACTTATGTGAATCACAGCAAAACTCCATTGAGATGAATGCATATAATGGTAGCTCAGGAATCCTGTGAAATCTTCTCCACTTGTCACACAAGTATGCATTAAAATGTGCCCTCACCTCCAGTGGTGGGCCTCACTGGTAAATAGGTCTCATATTGCTTTAAGAGATCAACTCCAGAGCTCTTATTGTCCACACAGGTCTCAGATGCTCATATAGAAACACATTGAAAGCTTGATAGTGCATACATACCATGTTGTAAAAAAATAAAAATACATTTCTTAGAAAGTAATCCACTCACATGTAAATAATGCACACAGACATATCATAAAACCAGTCTCTGTACTGCTATTGTAAACCAGCAAACAGATCCTAATACCGTCCTATCCACCTGATGCGTTGCGTCCTTCCAGACTTAAAGGTAGGTAAAGACTCTCAACGTGTGGAGGCAAAAACATTATCGTAGCAGCCAGTAAACAAATGACTGACTGTCTTTTACCTGGAAGTAAGAAGCCAGCAAGGAATCCAACATAAACAGAATGCTGGTCCCTTTATCCTCCCAAATCCAATACGGTTAACAAAAAGGTATCATATACAAAGATTTCTAATGCCAGGAATATAATAAACGAACACCACCAATGTCTTTACACTTTCACCAGGTACTATATGTGGCAGATAGTTAAATATATGTATACAACATTGCGGTACAACAAATACATTAAAAACTAAACAAATGGGCATATAATATAGAGATAAGATAAAAGATAGATATATAGATATATCTATCTGACAACAAATATCAAAAACATATACAGTACTGTGCACATGTGTTAGGCAGGTGTGAAGAAATGCTGTAAATAAGAATGCTTTCAGAAATATGTATTTTAATTGTTTTATTTTTATTAATTTACTAAATGGAAAGTGAGCGAACAGGATAAAAATCAAATCAGTATTTGGTGTGACTACTTTTTGACTTCAAACTAGCATCAATTCTTCTAGGTACACTTGCACACCGTTTTTGAAGGAACTTGGCAGGTAGGTTGTTCCAAGCATCTTGAACTTACCACAGATCTTTGGATGTAGGCTGGCTCAAATCCTTCGGTCTCATCATGTAATCCCAGACAGGCTTGATGATGTTGAGATCAGGGCTCTGTGGGGCCAAACCATCACATCCAGAACTTTTTGTTCTTTACTCTGAAGATTGTTCTGAATGACATTGGCTGTATTTTTGGGGTTGTTGTCCTGCAGAATAAATTCGGGGCCAATCACACATTGTCCTGATGGTATGGCATGATGGATAAGTATCTGTATTTCTCAGTATTGAGAACACCATTGATCGGGCAACTTTAAGGACTGTAGAAACAGTGGTCGGCCAGGGAAACTTAATGCAGAAGATGAAAGACTCATCATGCTTACTTCTCTTCGACATCAGAAGACGTACAGCAGTGCTATCAGCACAGAACTGACGGGAAGCCATTGTGACCCAGGTACACCTATCTATCTGGAGAAGTTTGGCCAGAAGTAATCATGGAAAAAGCCATACTTCAGATGTGGAAACAAGGCTAAGTGACTTAATTATGCATGAAAACATAAGGACTGGGGTGTATAAAAGGACAGCAGGTGCTGTGAACTGAGTCAAAATTTGAAATATTTGGCTGTAGCAGGAGGCAGTTTGTTAGCCGAAAAACTGGAAAATGGTACAATGAGTGTCTGCAGGCAACAGTGAAGCATGGTGGAGGTTCCTTGCAAGTTTGGGGCTGCATTTCTGCAAATTAAGTTGGAGATTTAGTCAGGATTAATGGTGTCTTCAATGCTGAAAAATTCAGGCGGATACTTGTACATCATGGCATACCATAGGGGAGGCGTGTGATTGGCCACAAATTTATTCGGCAGCAGGACAAGGACCCCAAACATACAGCCAATGTCATTAAGAACTGTTTTTAGTGTAAAGAAGAACAAGGAGTCCTGGAAGTGATGGTTTGACCCCTGCAGATTTTTGATCTCAACATAAAGTCTGTCTGGGATTACATAAAGAGACAATGATTTGAGGTAGCCTACATTTACAGAAGATCTGTGGTTACTTCTCCAAGATGTTTGGAACAACCTACCTGCCGAGTTCCTTCGGAAACTGTGTGCAAATGTATCTAGAAGAATTGATGTGGTTTTCAAGGCAAAAGGTGATTTGATTTGGATTTCTTTGTTCATTTACTTTCCATTTTGTTAAAGTGGGTATAAAAGTACACTTCCTTGGTTCATTTTTACCTATTGGTAAGCCTATAGTAAGGCTTACCGATGGGTACAGTAAATATCTCCTAAATGTGCACCGTTTAGGAGCTTTTCACTTGTGAAGCTGCTGGTGACATCACCAGCGCATGCCATTCCTTCAGAGCCCTGTACCATTAACAGCGACTCTCGCACGTATATACGTGAGTGATGTCATCGCGGATCGTCCATTCAAAGGACCGGGGCCCACGAACACGGAAGGAAGACAAGGGTATAGATCAGTGGTTCTCAACTCCTGTTGGACCCACCAACAGGCCAGGTTTGCAAGATAACTGCAATACATCACAGGTGAAATAATTTGCTGCTCAGTGATTACAGTATTCTAGTCTGCGTCTCCCCAAGATAATACTTAAAATCTGGCCTGTTAGTGGGTCCTGAGGACTGGAGTTGAAAACCTCTTGTATAGATGGTAGCCCTGTCAGCGGTGACCGCTTGTCGCTAAAGGGCTTTGTTTTAAGGTAAGTTTCACATAATGCAAACCAGCACATTATAACATTGCCTTGCAGGAGGTTTTTTTTTTTTTTAAACAGTTTACCACCACCTTAATAAGAATAAATTATTAATACTTCTATTTCTGAAACCATTCGTAGAGCTGTCAGTAAACCTGATGCAGTAATTGGAAATGTGTTTTTTCTTTATAAGAATAAAGAAATGTTGCTGTTTAGTGCAAGTTTTAAATTGTGGACTTTGGGCAGATGGGGGACTTGCTCTTTGCTTCTGCCTACTCTAAGCAAATGTTTCCATAAAAGGCAAATCTAACATTAAGAGCGGATTCACGCTGCAGCGCAGGTGTACCTGAGAGTTTCGTTCAGTTAACCTGTGGTTTTCCATAGATGTTCCATTATGTCCTGCGCTTTTGGCACATTTTTTGAGCGCGCACCTAAGATGCAGCATGCAGAACTTTTGGTGCGCTTTCAGAAAATGTGCCAAAACATGGAACATAATAGAAAGTCTAAAGGAAAACCGCGGGTACACCCAAATTCCATTAGGTACCGTATCTCAGGCACTTCTTTCAGGCACAATAGCTGAGACATGTAGATGGATGCCATCCATACACTGCTCTCATCTCCTCATGCACCACCCAATCTGCTCTTGACAGATACAGTATAGAAGTTACTCGTTGTCAATAACTATAGCTAGGTTTTCACGTAATTTTAGTTATCAGTAATTCAACTTTAAAGAATCCAACTTCAATGATTAGTTTTTTTTTCTTCTTTTTTTTCTTAGAAATTATTTGGATTTAGTCAATTGTCAATTTATAGATATTCTATAGGCAAAAATATTTGAAAGAACATTTCTCTGTCTCTTGTTTTTAGATCCAACACTGGAAGTTGGGTCAGGGCATGAAACTTGTGGAGAGACTTCTTCTGAGAGTTACAGTTCCCCACCTAGTCCCCGCCATAACAGGAGGGAGAGCTTTGAAAGTGAAGAAGAGAAAGACAGAGGTTGGCACCAAAAGGGGCGGCTTGTATGAATGGGAGAATGGATTTGGTGTAATACTGGAGTACAGTCAGATTTAGAGCTTATATTGCAGACTTGGGGGTCAATATTGAAAAACAGCATTTTTGTGTACATTTTTTAACATATTGTTATGGCATTAAAGATGGAAACACAGGCAGTTTTGTTAGTACAATCTTGCTACGCATAATCTGTTAGTGATTGATTGTTATATATAAGAAATAGTGAAGTGTATCATGTAGGAACAATTAACCACTAATTATCAAATAATGCTCTAAAGTTATGTGTCTAGTTGCTTTACATTTACCTATGGCTAGTGATTGCTGATGATTTTAGTAGCATGATTGAACTAACAAAAATTGCCTATAGGTGCCCAGTTTTAAGCGCACTGAAGCTTGCAGCATGAAAGTTTTCGTTTGATGAATGGTACAGACAGCCACTGTAGACGTGAACTTACTATTACTATTGTAATATACTATACTATTGTATCCTTATTGCCAAATTTGTCTTCTGTATCATCCTTCAAATAAGACCTTGACTGTATTCAGCCCTCAATGTTTTCATACCTGTATATAGGTAATGAAGTAGATTCCCTCGTTCTTCTTTCGTCCCTTAATTGCTTCCTTTCGGAATGTTCATTTTTTTTTTCTTTGTATCATTTTCCTCATCCTCTTTGCCACCTCTTTAAATCTGCACTTTTCAAACAAATTAAAATGTATTATTAGTTATTATAGGTATTTATATAGCGGCAACAATTTATGCAGTGCTTTGCATATATATTGTACATTCACATCAGTCGCTACCCTCCAAGGAGTTTACACTCTAACATCTCTAATTCCCATTCATACATACACATACTAGGGCCAATTTAGACAGAAGCCAGATAACCTACCATCATTTGTTTGGAATGTGGAAGGAAACTGGAGTACCTGGAGGAAACCCACATAGGCACAGGGAGATCATGCAAACTCCAGACAGGTATTGCTGTGGTTGGGCTTTGACCGGACAACCCTAATTAATTTCTTTAGGCTAAAAAAAAAAAAGCATTTCAAAAACATATTTTTAAACAGATTACACATTTATCTGTTTAGTCTAAGTGACTGTGAAGTCATGATTGTTTCTAAACTAGCCATGCTGGCTTCTGTAGCACGTCTTCCTAAAACAATCATTAGAGGGCACAGGTTTGAAATGTATTTCTGTTTTATGACTTCAAGATACCACAAGAACACACAAAAACATCTTGAAATGGTTCTAAAGTCAAAACATTTTTTTTACGTTGTATTCCCTGCATTAAGGTAACAAATGTCCAACTACTTGTTCCTACTACACACACACACACACACACACACACACACACACACACACACACACACACACACACACACACACACACACACACACACACACACACACACACACACACACACACACGGCTTTTCTCGATCCAATGCTGTGCCTGTCTGCAGCCCTGCCTTGGGGAACATGCATGCTGTCTATTGACCAACATAGCCAGGCTCGGGAGCGTGCCCGCACAGGTACCCCTCAGCACACAACTTGCTGAGGGTGCACTCCCTGGGGGGGGGGGCGGGCTGCAGAAGAGGAGGTGAGGGAACACTCTGCAATACTTGCACAGAGCAGGTAGGTATAGCATGTTTTTTATTAAAAGAAAATGTGCCTTTGGAACTACTTTAAGGTGTAGCCAGCTGCAGCCTCTTGCTGGTTAGGAAATGCTGCCTACCGTACCAAAGCATGAACAGCTGACCGTACCTAAGCATGAACAGGATGGAACAAACTGCTTGACAACAGTTATTTTGAAATATCATGTTTTTAATGTACAGTGAGCCTCTCTCAAACTACTTCAGGTGTATACACTGCCATTGTGGATTGTTTTTCCATCCACAAGTCCAACAGGTAATCGTTCACCCAGGGTATATTAATGGTTTAGAAATTCAGAATCCATATTACTTTTTAAAAGTAAACATGTCACAGACCCAAATGAATTGAAAAGAAGTACATGATGCTTAAAGGTGCCAGCACTCCAGGTTTACTTTTAAGCTCACAGTTAAAAAATTTACGTTGTTTTCGAACTGTTTGGTAATTCTCTTAGTATCATTACTTATAAAATAATATACAACTGCAAACTTCTTTAGTTTAACATCCTATTCTCAACGATTCCTAGTTTAATTTCTGTTTATTTTTTTTTTTTTTTTGTAACAGACACAGACAGCAATTCAGAGGATTCTGGCAAACATGTTCCTGGATTCCCAACTTTTGCTTCAGTAAATACATCATCAGCCAAATTATCCGACCACCTTACTAGTAATGAAAGTATTGACGAGTCCTTGAATAGTCGCAACTTTACACAGTTTCAAACTCTCTTGCCTACATTGCACTGCATGATGCCAACTAACGTAGAGAAGATGGAGCCTGGGCATCCCCTTCCAACAGAAGGAAAAACTCTGGGTATGATAGTTAGCCCAGTTTCTATGCCCCCCGTGAGGGAGCTGATGCACCAGAGTTCCCTTGGAATTGGTGTTGCCACTGTAGCCTCTGCCATAGGGGAACCAGGGAAGTGCATTGATATACTGACACCCCCAATGCCTGTCCCTTCCACCTTTCTTCCAAGGAACTGCTCACCCAGCAGCCCCGCTTTGCAAATGCCAGTTCAAAGGCTAAAGGTACCTACTCAGGGGTCAGCGGAGGCTTGTACGGTTAACGGATCAACACAGACTAATATGGGTTTGGGAACTGCCAATGCTGGATTTATTTCAATTCACAACCATGGAGGCTTTACAGCTTCTCCTGTGACTGCTTCAGAACCTCTCAGTAAACCTATTTCACAAGTAGCAAGTCTTAATCAGGTAGTGCCTCATCTGGATGGAAATTTGGGGATTGCATCTCCGGCTGCCAATGTAAAGTTGGTTCTTTCAGGCACTAACTTGACCCCAGCACCTTCAACAATCCCGTACCCTCTTTCTGGACCATCACTTCCAAGTGGAGTGTTGCCTACACCTAACACCAATGTGCTGAGTGCTGCTGCCCCTGCTGCTGCTCAGCCAACTAATAATGGTATAGGTCAGGTGCAATCTGCCATTCCTCTCACTGTTCCTACCCATAGCCCTGGTCCTGCACCCAGTCCAAGCCCGGCGCTGACACACAGTACTGCACAGAGTGATAGCACTTCTTTTATTAGTGCTGCAGTTGGTAATACTAGCACAAATGGGACGCTTTTATCACCACAGCAAATGAGCACTGGGACATGTGGCTCTTGTGGACGTAGATGCGGTTGTGGAGTACCGATGGGCAATTACTATTATCCTAACCCAATCCCTGGACAGATGTTCACTCGAGTTCCATTTCCCTTTCCTATGCCGTCAATCTGCAATAGCACCTACCTCAACCAAGCACACCAGAGCAATGGAACACACTATCCTGTCTTCCTGCATCAGCCTCCCTATACCAATGGACTAATGCATGAACCTGTGCTTGGTGGCCAGGCCAACTATGGCATGCAGCAGATGGCAGGGTTTGCTAGGTTGTACCCAATTTACCCAGCAGCCAATGTAGTAGGCAATGCTAATGGATCAGTGGCTAAGAAAAATGGCAATATCTCATGCTTCAACTGTGGGGTAGCTGGTCATTATGCACAGGACTGTAAGCAACCACCTATGGAGGCCAATCAGCAAGGTAATCGTGATACTTCCCAGAGGACTTGTTTCTAAATTTTCTTGTTTCTTCTGTTCCAACATGATTGGTATTCAGGTGTGTGTGTGTGTGCGCGCACGCGTGTGTGTCCTGTTTTCCCACTTTGCTGGCCGCAATGGTGTAGACCATTCTAACGAATCATTCTGACCATTGGCTAAAAACAAAGCTAGTAAAGTCCCTCTGTATTTGTTTTGTATTTTGTGTGTCTAATAATTTAAAACTCCTGTGCCTCTGTAACTCCATGTCCTATGTCTGTTGTATTGCAAATTTATAATGTGTAACTTGTGTAGCCAAGTGAAGAAATTAAGAGAATATTTGGGGATGTTAAAAACTGCCCCCTGCCCCCCACACACACACCCCACCCCATGAGAAGTAAACTATTTTATTAAGTTTAAAGCTGTTTAATGGGTCTCCACCATGTATTACTATAGCAACTGTGTGATGCTCAATCACCCACTGAAAAAGTGCCTTTTTGATTTTGTGCTTCTTTACCCCCCTAAATATTTTGTTAAACTTTTTCTAGTTTGTAAACATTGACTCAGAAGTTCTCTTTCCTGTTTTAGGCACTTTCAGGCTGAGGTATGCACCTCTCCCTAATCCCTCTCATGATTCTTTGGATTCTGCTGACTGACACCAGTTCACAAAAAATTATTACATGTACGTTGAATCTACTGTAACGTTACCATATGGAAAATTCACTTTCCTTTTCATGATGGGTTTAGGAGCTAGAATGTTTACAACTTCAAGATGACAAGAAGCCCATTACTGTGCCATGAATTGTGTACCTCGAACTGAAGAAGTGTACATAGCATGCCTGTTTAAACAGGCCAAAGCCTTACATGAAGAACAGTGGCTAAATAACATGTCTAGGATGGTTTGGGACCTACAGTATGGTGGAAACCGAGATGAAGAGGAAATCTTATGTTTTGCAAAAATGTAAATGTTCCTGACATTTCAGTGACCTGTTCCTTTGTTCAATTCTGTGACTTATCTTTGAATCTGTAGTGCATCTTCTGTCTATCACACAGTGTCTGATTATGTAAAGCTCTCTGTAGATTCAAGTCACAGCAGAGGTTTGGTGTGTAACAGGAAAACAGAAAAGTTTGATATTGCAATTGTATTGAAGATACTTTTTCTTCACCCTTCTGAGTTTTATGTATTAGGTAAAACCATGCCTATAAAACGTAAGAGCTAACACCTCCAAGTCAAAAGCTAGAGAAGGATCTGAATATTTAGTTTCAGATGACTTGGAAGAAATCTCATAACAAGTTATCTTGTTGATGCAGAGACCCCCCTTTGCATCTGCTGTTATGTTAACTGCAACAGTTTGACGTTTGATTGATAAGTATTTTTATTTTCTAGAAAACAAAATAACCTATGTTATAGGTTTTCTTTAAACTTATCTGACTGCTGTTGAATTTAGACAGAAATGTTCTGTCTGTGCAGTCAGGCTATGGGTTACCCTTGTGGCAGAACACAGTGGTGCTGCTGCAAGGCATATCCAAGCCTAATTTATTTAATGCTTAAGACGTATTACAGTATTTAAGTATGAGAAGTTTCAGTCATTTATTTTGAAGACTATTCTTGTTAATTGGCAAGAGTAGCAGAGTTAACTATTTAATTGTTCTGTTTATCAAATCTACCACTGAGCATATCTCATAATGTGAAGATGATTATTTTTATGTTCTTTAAGGGTGATTTAAGGTGGTATTTTTATACATGTCAGTTGTCTAAACTGAAAACCGCTACATGCATGGTCCATGTTAGTCTGAAAATTGCTCTATCGGTATGTGTGGGAAAGTACCCTGCGCTATCACACAAGTGATAGTTACAACAAAAGCTAAATGCCACATTTTAGTGAGCACACACACTTTTATGATTGAGTATGGTGTTTTCCCATGTACGCCCATTTCACTGCTGAAGCAATGATCAGATTAAAGGAAACCTGTAGTGATCGAATAATAGGTGCTGCCTTCCTAAAATGCCAGTTGCCTGGCTGTTTCTGGTTTCCATGTCTTTAAATGTCCCAGAACTATCATGCAGATATGAAAGTTGGAGTACAGTCAGAATTCTTGATATGCATATTGTTGCAAGTCTGTGATGAAAGGTTATGAAGCCATTGAATCAGCACGAAGACCAGGTTACTTGCAATTTCAGGTGAGGTCAGTAATGGCAGCCTTCATGTTTCTCACAGTACTGGTATTTCTTTAATGTGAGGAAACATATTGTGCTCTTCACTGAAGAAATTCAGTGTGCAAAGACACTATTCTGTCCTTGCCCTTAGTCAGTGTCATGTCATCTTAAGACATTTGCTGCTGTTTTACAGTTTATATATAGATTTTTAAAAAAGCCAATATATGCACTACAATTTCTTGATTCCAGGTAATGCTTGACATACCTTTGTGCACTGAGGTTATCTGGGAGATAGGTGTGTATTCTGTGTCAAACAGCAGCCATTTACCAGCATTATATTACTGTTTTATTTTTATTATTTTTTTTCTCCCCTTTTGCGCATTCCTTCTAACTTCCATTCGCTGGAGAAGTTTCTTTTTTTTCTTTTTTTTTCTTCAGATGCGTTTGTTTTTTTTTTTTTGTTTTTTTTTAGGTCCTAATTGTATTATTTCAGAACAGGTAAATGTAGGCTTATTAAAAACATTTAAAATGAAAATATGGTGACTAAGACCATAGAGAATTTTTTTTAAACTGTAAAATCTTATTGCAAAAAGTTGCTTCATGAATTTCAAAACTTGAAAAAAAATATATATATAGATATCTTGATTTAAACTATTTTATCCTCCCCAGCTATACTGCATCAACATATGATGTTTGAGGATGGCAAAATGTGTAGTTGACATAAGAAAAGTTCACAAAAAAAGCTTTAATTTAAGAGGAAGAAGAAAATCTTATAAATATTTTATTTGATCTAGGTATTTTGGATATGATTGAACACAGTGAAGGTGTAGTGCAAGATTCCTCTTCGGTTAGATTAAGCAGCAAGGATTAAAGCAGCAAAAAGGAGATAGGAGGATTCTACAATACTTCAAGAGTGAGGTGTTACCTTCTCTTTATTTGTATGTTTACCATATTCTTTGATATTTCAATTATGTACTGGAAAGGTTACTTATATTTCTAGAACAGATTTTGAATTTTATGCAAACTTATTTCCTTGAATTAACAGCAATAAAAAAACAGCAAAGCATTTTGCACACGTTTCCTATTCATTTATATTTGAAAGTTGATCTGTAACCGGTCATTAGACTTGGAGTAGGGAGTCACGCAATATAGGGCTAAATCGAAATGTCTGGTAAATGTATTAAAAAAAAATAATATACGCTATATATTAAAAATCATTACAGGTATTTCTTCATATTGGCCTTCTGTAATCCCCCTCAACAGCAGGCTGGGAGAGGGATGGTCAGCACTCTAGGGCAAGGGTCCCCAAACTTTCTAGGTAAAGGGCCAGTTTACAGTCCTTCAGACTTTAGCAGGGCCAGATTGTGACTACTGGGTGTAGAAAATGCTTCATACTTGTTGATCAGAGGGGGTAAAAAAAATTACCTAAAAATTACCTAATGTGGACAGAAAGAGGAACCAGTACCTCATCATTTGTATAAATGGGAAGAATAATTTCCATTGCTAGCAAAGGAACTGCTTTACCCAATTTGCTGTGTGACGGGGCATTGTCATGCATGGAAATTGCTGGCTGATTGGGTGATGAACACAGGAGGAACCGCATGTTGTCAAAGAAGATTCTGATAAACATTTGCATCCACTCTGCCATGCAGCTGTATGAGGCCCATCTCCTACTGCAGAAAACATCTCCCAAACCATGACTCTTCCCCCTCCGCCTTTCACTGACTTCTTTATACAATTGCTTTCATCACTAAAGTGAACTTTGGAGCAGTTCTCTGTCCAAACCTACTTCTCAGCAAAGGATAGTCTAGCCTTCTAATTCTTTCTGCTATTGAGAGGTTTTGGTCACTAGGAGAATTTGAACTGAAAGCCCACTCTGCAAACGGTGAGACACTGTATGACATAATAGATTCTTACTCTGTTCACCGCTGAACTGGCAAGGGATCGCAGCTGCAGTGTTGAATCGATTTCCCTTTGAGATTCTCCTCCTCTTGTCCTCTCCTGCATTTGTCTTTCATGGACAACCAGCCTTCATGGGGGGACTTGAATGAGTTTGTAACATTGTAAATATGCAATATTCTAGAAATCACAGATTTGGAACGACAAACTTCTCTTGCTGTGACTGAAAGGGACATCCCTTAAGCCTTCATCTGAACACCCTGCTGCCGGAGGGTTTCAGTCACTTTAGAACGGCTCACCATCTTGCAAAAGTTAGTGAAAACCGTAAAGTTAGGCTGCCAGTTAAATAGGGTTTGTCAGATAATTAAATAAATTTGCACAATGTGCTAAATTAACACCAATAACTGGGAGGTATCTGAAAGTGTTCTCTAATTTTAATCAATGTTCTTTTTCAAATCTAATTGAAGTTTTTTTTTTATTCTGTGCTTCAAAATGTTTAATGAAATGGGCTTAACAAAACTGCAATTTTACTCCTTTTTAGATCATTTCAAATAGGGCTAAGCAGTGACCTTGAAATTTAGGGAATTGTAGGTTCTCTAATTTTGATCTCCAGTGTATATGCGGCCCTGTGTAAACAACTTACTATCAGGAGAGCACGCTCCCAACATGGTAGCCTGCAGGGATCTGTAAGCTCTCGATGAATACTTGTGATCGGGAGCTTTCTGATCATGTGACCAATGTCACAGCTAGTCACATGACCCGTATGCCCGCCTACCGACCTTTACATCTCTTAAAGGGCCAGGAGGCAGTCGGCAGGAAGGGGTTAAATTATAAGGGTAGAGTCAAGATAGAGGGATGGTGTTGTGATTTTCGAAAACAGTCCTCCCTTTAAAAGAAACCATACTTGCATGATTCACCACCCAGTCTGCCAAGCTCTGTCTTGAAGAGATACCAGTGCCAAAGAGCCTTCAGGATCAGGTACACTTCCAGAAGTGCCTAGTTCCCTAGTGTGTCCGGTAGTGACATGGGGCCCAGCTGCTAAAAACAGAGCACAGTGCAGGATGCAAGCTTACCCCCCCCCCCCCCCACAGGTGTGGCAAATCCATTAATTGTTCACAAAGTTTATCATCTTTCCTTCGCAGGCAGTGCTTTTTTTTTTGTCAACTCAAAATGGAGACCTAGTCGCTTTAAAGAAGGAAGTTTGTTGCACTGTTGAAGTATGGCCAGACCCTTTTTTTTTTTTTGGTATACCTCTCTTGGGTCACTGGAGTACATTTACCAATGTTCTCCTAATAGCTGCACCAGCTGTTTTCCGTCTTCCTTTACAGTGACTGCAAACATTCTGATAACATGTTTGTACCTCTCAGTCCCGTTTCTGTTTGAGAAGAAGACTTTGTTAGGAAGTGAGCAGCCCCATTAGTGGATCCAGCCGTATACAATCTAGCATCTAAAATCCCAGTGGAGGATATATCTGTCTTTTAGGGCTCCACCAACATGCAGTTGGAGGCCCTTTCTAAAGCTTTGTTCTCCCTTGCAAGCCCTGCAACCTGTCCTAGCCTTGACCTTGAACTGTCAGTCTAAGTTGTGGCTGAGGGATCTGATCGCAGTGGATCTCCTGTTCATAGAATGTTTGGAACTCATGCCTGCAGCTTTGAGCTAAAGTCTGGACTGGTTCTTGGTCTCCTGCGTCACTCATATATGGGTCTCATGTCAGTTAACTTGAAAAGTCTGGCTTAAGTGTTGTACAGTGGAGCGTGTGCTTTTAAAAGAACTTTCTCTGCATGACCTTTTGAGGGACAATAACTCTGGGCTGCCCTTGATCGTCATCAAGGATGCCACCGGCGGCAAGATCTTCTCAGTAAAAGAAGCCTAGGGTTCAATCTGGGAAGACTGGCACCTTCACAGTGGCGCAGAAGAGTAATTTCATACTTCAAGGGACAGAGCATGAAGCAACTTGGGTACGTTTATTTATATTGGGTGCTACCTTTGGGACACTGGCAAACCTGCAAGGACAGCCTAGTATAACCCCCACGCTCCCATCATGCCTCAGTTTCTCAATCGTTCATTGGCGGACGCAGTTCATTGAGTACGCTTCTCCACCCCCCCTCTCCTGTGGGGGGAGGGGGGGCGGCGGGTAGTGTCCCCCCTTTCGTGGGTATAGGTGATCCTGCCTATCCTCCAGTATTCCCCCCCCCCGAGCTGTAGCATCTCCCTGCCTGGCTGCGTCCCCTGAATGGGCTGCGGGCGATCGGCATGTAGTCGCGACCACCATTTTCCTGTAGCTGGCCACATGTGCACGGTCGCCATTTTCCCATAGCCGGCCGTGTGCTGTACATGGTCGCCATTTTCCCATAGCCGTGCTGTACACGGCCGCCATTTTCCCATAGCCGGCCGCTGTCCGGCCTCTAGTGCATATGGCGGCCATGTTTGTGTGGTCCGCTGTATCCTGGCCTTAGATTTGCTGGGTGGGTGGGCGGCCCTGTCGCTCGGCGCCGGACACAGGCCGGAAGAGACTCTCCTAACACGTGGGGGATGCAGATCAGCGGTAGTTGTGGTTACAGGCAGCTACAGCAGCGATAGCAGGCAGCACCCGGGTCGGTGGGGTGAGTCCTCCTGGAAGCCTCTGGGGCCCTAGTGCAATAGCTTCAGGGGCGGTGTGGGATGCACAGTCCGGTTTGGCCAGTGGGTGTCTTCGGGGGTGCAGGCAATGGAGGCCGAAGCAGGTGCTTCCCAGCCAGGTGTCTCCGGTGGGGACCAGGGAACGCTGGGACCTGTGGGACAGTTTGACAGCCATCCTGGAGGTATTCTTTACCCGGGTAGAGCCGATCCGTGACCGTGGGGTAGCGAGGAAACGACCACCCCCTCCCCGTCCTCTGGTGAGGACTCGGAGCCTGAGGGGGGCTCCGTGATGTCGGGACCCCCCTGGAGCTGTTGGAAGGCGAGCTCGGGGACCCCTCTGATGAAGAGGATGAGCCCTCGGAGGCCACCGCGGCTCGTGGGTGGGCTCTGGTGGGCTCATTGGTCTCAGCGGTCCGTGAGGCACTGAAGCTGGGCCCGGCTGTGACACGGGGAACGGTACGCTTCTGGGTCACATAGGCCGACCCAGACACCTAAGGTGTTCCCTTATTTGTCCTACTTTGATCAGTTTGTTTACAAGGAGTGGCGACGACCTCGGGGTTCGGTTCGTTCACCATGCCTAAATGTTTTTCTGTGCGTTATCCCTTTGAGGATACCCTGTTGCAGAAGTGGAAGTCCCCGACGGTTGACCCGCCGGGGCTCGTCTGAACAAAGCGACCACTATTCCGATGGAGGGCTCTCCATCATTCAAGGACCCGGCCGACAGGAGAACTGAGGCGGTGTCCAAGGCAGTGTTCCTGGTCGTGGGGTCGACCATGCGGCCAGCGCTGGCGTTAGAGCTGGTGGCACAGGTGCTTACGGAATAGGCGGCCATCGTGCACCGGGTTTTGGAAGATCTCCAGGCCCCTCCGGAACCTGTGCAGATGGCGGACCAGCTGATTCAGGGCTTTAAGTACCTCTGTGATGCGGCCCTCAAAATGACTCCCATGCTGTCCAAACTGTCCATGTTTGCAATAGTCATTAGACGTCTGCTGTGGCTTAGATGCTGGTCAGGAGACCAGGCGTCAAAGAAGGGCCTGACGGACCTGCCGTTTGAAGGTGATCGCCTCTTTGGGGTTTCCCTCGATGAGATCATCAAGGATTACTCTGGGGGGAAGAGTATATTCCTCCCGGAGCCCAGAAGGGGCAAGGAGCCCCGGCGCAAGGCGGGCCCTTCCTTCCCTACTCAAGGTTTTTTTCGTGCACCATGTGCCTCGTCCCTGGCAGCATTAGGCTGAAAAGGCGAAGAAGTCCACCTCCACATGATGGGTCACCCCCACCCGTGGGTCCAGTGGGAGGACGGCTCTTGCGGTTTGCGGACTGGTGGACCTCGCGGATCTCTGGGTGCGCAAAGTGGTTTAGTCCGGGTACAAAATAGAGTTCCGTACCCAGCCCCCGGACAGGTTCCTCGCCTCCAATCTGAGGCTTCCCCCGGGGTGGCGGCAGGCCCTGTTTGGGGCCGTGCAAGCCCTGCTCCATCAGGGGGTGATTGTTCCGGTGCCCTCTGTGGAACATTTCCGCTGCTTTTATTCAAATCTTTTTGTGGGACCGAAAAAAAAATGGGGTCAGGCCTGTCTTGGACCTGAAGGCCCTCAACTTCTTTGTGAGGGTGTGGAAATTCAGAATGGAATCTGTCCGCTCTGTGGTGGCGGCGCTTCGTCAGGGAGACTTCTTAGCCTCCTTAGATAACAAGGACACGTATCTACACGTGCCCATATGTGCGTGTCACCAGCGCTTCCTGCGCTGCGTGGTGGGGGATCTCCGCTACCAGTTTGTGGCCCTTCCTTTCATTCTGGCCTCAGCCCGCCGGTCTTCACCAAGCTCCTAGCCCCAGTGCTGGCTCTGCTGCGGCAGAGGGGCATAGCAGTGGTGGCTTATCTCGACGACCTCCTCTTGCGGGCAGAGTCGGCCTCAGCCTTGAAGGACAGTGTGAACATCACCCTCGGTTTCCTGCAGGACTTCGGCTGGGTGATCAACCTTCCGAAGTCGGTAGTGACTCCGTCGCGCAGGTTGGAATACCTGGGCTTGGTCCTGGACACAGAGTGGGCGAAGGTGTTTCTTCCTGCCGCCAAGGTCTTGACGCTCCAAGTTGCGGTGCGGGCCCTGCTGTCCCAGCGGTGGCCCTCCCTCAGATTTTGCATGCGGGTGTTGGGGCTGGTGGTCTCCTCCTTCGAGGCGGTGCCTATGCCCAGAGTCACACTCGGCAATCCTGCTGCGGTGGGACAAGTCTCCGCTATCCCTGGATCAGGTGATCCGTTTGGATCACCGGACTCGAGGCTCCCTCACCTGGTGGCTGCAGGCCCTGGCCTTGGAGCTGGGGAAGTTGTTTCTACCCGGGGACTGGACGGTGATCACGATGGATGCCAGTCTATACGGCTGGGGAGGGGTCCTGGGGAGGCTGTCGACCCAGGGCTGCTGGTCTCCGGAAGAGTCCCGTCTCCTGATCAACGTGCTGGAACTGTGAGCGATCAGGCTTTGCCTCTCCCACTGCTCGGGGAGGTTGCACGGGCGTCCTGTTCGGGTACAGTCAGACAATGCCATGGCTGTGGCTTACGTGAACCATCAGGGCGGAACAAGAAGCGTGGCAGCGGCGTCAGAAGTGGCCCACATTCTGCGGTCGGCAGAGCTTCACGTGCCAGCGATCTCTGCCGTTCACATCCCGGGCTTCGAATTGGCAGGCGGACTACCTCAGTCGCCAGAGGCTGGATCAGGGAGAGTGGTCCCTTCATGCGGAGGTGTTCCGCCAGATTTGTCAAAATTGGGGCACGCCAGACGTGGATCTCTTGGCGTCCCGGCTCAACTGGAAGGTGCATGCCTTCGTGAGCAGAACAAGGGATCCGCTGGCAGACGTGGCGGATGCCCTCGTGGCTCCGTGGTCTCGGTAACGATTGCTCTATGCCTTCCCTCCACTTCCATTACTCCTGCTCCTGCTGCACAGGATGGAGGCGGAGGGGATTCCAACCATACTGGTAGCGCCAGGTTGGCCTCGGCGTCCTTGTTACGCCGACGTGGTGCGGATGGTGGTCGATGTTCCCTGGCGGCTCCCGCTTCGCGAGGACCTACTTTCACAGGGACCCATCTTTCCTTGCACCCTGCTTTACCCTCGCTGGCTTTAACGACCTGGCTATTGAGTCCCACTATGCTCAAGGTGCGTAAGGCCACTTCGCGGAAGATCTATCACCACACCTGGAAGGCTTACATTGCCTGGTGTGAGGTGGGGGGGGGGGTTGGACCCCCCGTTCTTTCCCGGTGGCTCAGGTGCTGACCTTCCTTCAGCAAGGCCTATATCACAAGTTGACATTGAGCATGCTTAAGGGGCAGATTTCTGCCCTGGCGATTCTTTTTCAGTGTCCCTTGGCGATACGTACCTTTGTCCAGGGGGTTCGTCATGTCTCTCCCCAGGTACGGTCGCCTTTGGTGCCTTGGGACCTTAATCTGGTGCTTCAGAAGCTGCCTTTCGAAAATATCAGGGAAATTTCCCTGCAAGTGGCCTTTCTGGTGGCGATAACTTCCTCTAGGCTGGTGTCTGAGCTGGCGGCTCTGTCCTGTAGGTCCCCGTATTTGGTCCTACATAGGGACAAGGCGGTTTTGCGCCCCTCTCACTCCTTACCGAAGATGGTCTCTTTGTTTCACATCCAATGAGGACATTGTCCTCCCTTCGCTTTGTCTGTGCCCGTCTCATCCTAAGGAAGTTGCTTTGCATTCCCTGGATGTGGTTAGGGCTCTGCGGGTGTATCTGGCAGCCACGGCCTCGTTTTGGAGGTCCGATGCGCTTTTTGTTGTGGTGGATGGCCCGCGCAAGGGGATGGTGGCCTCGTCGGCCACCATTTCCCGCTGGATACGACAGACAGTGACCCGTGCGTATGCGGTTTGGGGCCAGGAGCCCCCCCCCTTCCGGTTACGGCTCACTCTACCAGGGCGATTAGTACTTCCTGGGCTTTCCGACACCAGGCGTCGGTTTCTCAGGTGTGCAAGGCGGCCACTTGGTCCTCGGTGCACACTTTTTCCAAGTTTTACAGAGTTGATGTTGCAGCGTCTTCTGATGCTGCTTTTGGCCCGCAAAGTTTTACAGGTAGTGGTGTGAGGCGCGTCTGGCGCCTCCCGGAGGAATCTTTTGTTGGGTACTGTTTTGCCCACCCCTCGTTGTGACACTGCTTTGGGACATCCCCACATGTCAAGAATAGAGGCTCCGTCCGCCAATGAGCGATTGAGAAAATAGGATTTTTTGACTTACCGTAAAATCCTTTTCTCTGAGTTCATATAAACTGAGTTGCTGAACAGGGCAGGAGGGGTTATGCCAAGTGAGGACTGCCCCCTGGGAGGAACTGTCTGCTTTGAGATGAACTACGTTCTACCTAGTCCACTCCTAGTAAAAGGTGCATAAACCCCCACATGTCAAGAATAGAGGCTGCGTCCGTTAATGAACTCGGAGAAAAGGATTTTACGGTAAGTCAAAAAATCCTCTCTTTTTCACTGATGTCATAGGAGAATAAAAGTCTTCTCCGAGAGGAGCAAAACCTCTTCCTTACTTTTTATCAAGATTTTTTTTTTTCTTTTTTTCTTCTGGCAAGTTTCTTCAGTTGCTGCAGAGCCAGGATGGGCTTGTTTTGTAGCTTTCCTGATCAGCTGATCCTCAGCATTGTCACAAAAGCTATACATGGACCTTGCTGAAAGGAAGAAGCTGGGCTGGTCTGTGTCCTTGCGCACTGGGCTCAGTTGAAGGCGCTTATCTAGCCACCTGTTTAACCACCTCCTGCCTGGCCTATAGACACATGGCGGCTGGGCGGGAGCACTGTTATCCTGGGTGGACGTTGTATGGCATCCTCCCAGGATTGCGCCCCAGTGGCCGCGCTGTGGCGTGATCTGTCCTCCTATGGGTTCACCGGACGCAGTGAATGACAGTTCAGTGTACCTGGCCACAGCCAGAATCCATGATTGATGTGACCAATTGCAACAGATCACATGGCAATTGTACACAATGCATGGATTCCATTTGTGCCATTCATTGTGTTGATCTTTGTGATTGGCCACAGTGATCTTATGGTACAGACAGGGCCAATCACAGCCCATTTGTACCATGAGATTAGCTGTGGCCAATCACAACTTATAAGAAACAATTTTTGAATGAAATCCATTCAATGTGCACTATTGTGATAACAGTGATATTCATTGTTATAAACAAGCAATCCGTGTGTAAAAAAAAAAAAAAAAAAAAAAAAAAATC
>BLSH010499655.1:158765-174871 GCA_018402905.1 Glandirana rugosa
TGTGTGTGTGTGTGTGTGTGTGTGTGTGTGTGTGTTGTGTGTGTGTGTGTGTGTGTGTGTGTGTGTGTGTGTGTTGTGTGTGTGTGTGTGTGTGTGTGTGTGTGTGTGTGGTGTGTGTGTGTGTGTGTGTGTGTGTGTGTGTGTGTGTATATATATATATATATATATATATATATATCACTTTTTTTTTTTTTTAATATTTACATACTTTCACCAGTTAGTATTCCTGATCGCCATCACCACCCCAGTTATGACGACGCTGTACTGCACTGGTGACAGTATGTTTAACCACTTCCCGCCCGGCGCATTGACAAATGACGTCCGGGCGGGGGGTTCATTATCCTGACTGGACGTCTATTGACATCCTCAGGATAATGCGCGATTGCGCGCCCCCGGGGGCGCGCATCGCGGCGATCGGTGGTGCCGTGGGTCAGTCTGACCCACCGCATTACCGACTGAGGTAAAAGGCTTCGATCCGAAGCCTTTTACCATGTGATCAGCCGTGACCAATCACGGCTGATCACAGTGTAAATAGGAAGAGCTGTTGATCGGCTTTTCCTCTGCTCAGGTCTGCAGACCTGAGCAGCGGAGAGCCGATCGGCTGCTCTCCTGACAGGGGGGGGGCTGCGCTGAACGTTTATCAGCGCAGCCACCCTCAGGATCACCCCACTGGACCACCAGGGAGCCGGATCAAGACCCCAGGGAGCCCCCCCCTCCCGGACATCATGCAGAGGCCGCCCAGGACCACCAGGCAAGGACCACAGAGGCCGCCCAGGACCACCAGGGAGCCCCCACTAGACCACCAGGTAAGGGCATTTTTGTGCACTGTAGGGATGGCACTGTGCCCATGTATGATGCCTGCCAGTGCCATCCCTAACAGTGCTTGTTGCATCTGTGCCCACCTGTGTCTCCTATCAGTGCCCACCTGTGTCTCCTATCAGTGCCCACCTGTGCCACCTAAAAGTGCCCATCAGTACCCAGTGCCACTTATCAGTGCCGCCTATGAGTGTCCATCAGTGCCGCATATCAGTGCCACGTATCAGTGCCCGTCAGTGTTGCTTGTCAGTGCCGCCCATCAGTGCTGTATATGTGCCCCATCATCAGTGCAACCTTATCAGTGCCACCTCATCAGTGCCAATCTGTACTGCCTCATCAGTGCCCGTCAGTGTAGCCTCATCAGTGCCCATCAGTGTAGTCACATCAGTGCCCGTCAGTGAAGGAGAAAATGTACTTTATACAAATTTTTGTGACAGAAACAAAGAAAAATGGGTTTTTTTTCAAAATTTTCAGTCTTTTTTTGTTTATAGCGGCGATCAGAAATGACGCAGAGGCGATCAAATACCACCAAAAGAAAGCTCGATTTGTGGGAACAAAATGATAAAAATTTTGTTTGGGTACAACGTCGCACGACCGCGCAATTCTCATTCGAATCGCAACAGCACTGAAAGCTGAAAATTGGTCTGGGCGGGAAGTGTTCTAAGTGCCCGGTATTGAAGTGGTTAAAGAAAAAAAAAAAAAACACAACTTTTTCTTTTCCATTTTCCAAAAATGTGTGACAAAAAATTACTAGTTCAAAAAACTCACCATGTCTCTTATTAAATACCTTGGGCTGTACATCAGGATTGATTGATTTTTCAGGTACGGTATCTCACAACTCATTTTTCTAAATATTTTATTATATCTTTTCATGTGACAACACTGAAGAAATTACACTTTGCTACAACCTAAAGTACTGAGTGTACAGCTTGTATAACAGTGTAAATTTGCAGTCCCCTTAAAATAACTCAACACACAGCCATTAATGTCTAAACCGCTGGCAACAAAAGTGAAGTACACCCCTAAGTGAAAAATTTCCAAATCGGGCTCAATTATCCATTTTCCCTCCCCGGTGTAATTTGACGCGGTGTTGCAGGCCTGAGGTGTGAATGGGGAGCAGGTGTGTTAAATTTGGTGTTATCGCTCTCATACTGGTCACTGAAAGTTCAACATGGCACCTCATGGCAAAGAACTCTGAGGATCTGAAAAAAAAGAATTGTTGCTCTACAGAACGATGGCCTAGGCTATAAGAATGCTTGGCCAGTCCATCACCTTTTACCCTCAGCTTCTTTAGCAAGGCAGTGGTCATCTTGGAGGTGTTTGGGGTCATTATCATGTTGGAATACTGCCCTGTGACCCAGTCTCCGAAGGGAGGGGATCATGCTCTGCTTTAGTTTGTCATAGTACATGTTGGCATTCATGGTTCCCTCAATGAATTGTAGCTCCCCGGTGTCAGCAACACTCATGCAGCCCCAGACCATGACACTCCCACCACCATGCTTGACTGTAGGCAAGACGCACTTGTCTTTGTACTCCTCACCTGGTTGCCACCACACATGCTTGACACCATCTGAAACCAATAAGTTTATCTTGGTTTCATCAAACCACAGGGCATGGCTCTAGTAACCCATGTCCTTAGTCTACTTGTCTTTAACAAACTGTTTGCGGGCTTTCTTGTGCATGTTTAGAAGAGGCTTCCTTCAGGGGACGACAGCCATACAGACCAATTTGGTGCAGTGTGCGGCATATGGTCTGAGCACTGATGGTGCTTTGCAGCAGTGCTGGCAGCACTCATACATCTATTCCTAAAGACAACCTCTGCATATGACGCTGAGCACATGCACTCAACTTCTTTGGTCGACCATGCGAGGCCTGTTCTGAGTGGAACCTGTCCTGTTAAACCGCTGTATGGCCTTGGTCACCGTGCTGCAGCTCAGTTTCAGGGTGTTGGCAATCTTCTTCTAACCTAGGCCATCTTTATGTAGAGCAACAATTCTTTTTTTCAGATCCTCAGAGTTCTTTGCATTAGGTGCCATGTTGAACTTCCAGTGACCAGTATAAGAGAGTGAGAACGAGAACAACAAATTTAACACACCTGCTCCCCATTCACACCTGAGACCTTGTAATACTAACGAGTTACATGACACAGGGGAGGGAAAATTGCTAATTGGGCTCAATTTGGTCATATTTACTTAGGGGTGTACTCATTTTTGTTGCCAGCGGTTTAGACATTAATGGCTGTGTGTTATTTTGAGGGAACAGCAAACTTACACTGTTATACAAGTGGTTCACTCGCTACTTTACATTGTAGCAAAGTGTCATTTCTTCAGTGTTGTCACATAAAAAGGTATAATAAAATATTTACAAAAATGTGAGGGTGTACACACTTTTGTGAGATACTGTATATATACCATAGTTTGTGGACTTTCCTACAGTCTATAACAAATGGAGATTTTTTTTTTCAGTCGTTTTGAAAGCTCTATTTGTACGCAAATTACATTTTAGCATTTTTTTCCGGCGGTTCTGGCCTCTAGTGGCCTTGCGGTGGCCATTTTTGGTTGGTCTCCAGACTGGGAAAAAGCATGCCTCCTGGCGCCGGTTTTCTCTTCCTGGCCAGCGCGCTCTCCATGTGGGTCCCACAGCAAGCAGTAGCAGCAGCAGAGGAGAGACGGGCGTTCAGCAGGTATAGCTGGCTTCTCCCTGGGGTGCTGGTGGTGGGCGCGGTGCGGGTCCTCCTGGGTATATCCGGGTCGCTGTGTGGGGGCAGCTTGAGGGGTGGTCTTGCGGGGGTTTTCGGCCTGTAGGCCTCAGTGGTGTCCCCGGGTGTAGCGCAATGGCGGCTGAGCCAGGTGTTTTTAACCCAGAAGTCTCCGCCGAGGCTCCAGCTGCGCTGGGACCTGTAGTCCCACTGGAGCAATTGACATCCATTCTGGAAGAATTTTTTGCCCGGGTGGAACCGGTCTGTGGTAGGGGGGTGGCAAGGGAGCGTCCACCCCTTCTCCATCTTCAGGGGAGGAATCTGAGCCGGAAGGGGGCCCTGTGGGGACAGGGACCCCCGTGGAACTGTCAGATGGGGAACTAGAGCCTTCTGACGAGGAAGAGGAGCAGGGGGCCACAGTAGCACGTGAAAGGGCGTTGGTGGACTCCCTGGTTACTGCCGTTCGTGAAACGCTGCGAGGTGCAGGAGTTGGTTTACGCCTTTGGGTCCCATAGGCCGGCTCGGGCTCCTAAGGTTTTTCCTTATGTGCACTTTGACCAGTTTGTCTACAAGGAATGGTAGTGTCCTCAGAATTCCTTCGCATTGCCTAACCGCTTTTCTGTGCGCTATCCGTTTGAGGATAACCTGATACAGGAATGGGCATCCCCTGCGGTGTGGCCCGCCTGAACAAGGCTACCACTATCCCCATGGAGGCATCTCCATCTTTTAAAAATCCGGTTTCCCCCCAAGTCGGTGCAGCTGGCTGACCAGCTTGCGCAGGGTCTCCGGTACCTCTGTGATGTGGCCCTGGACATAGCTCCAATGCTGTCAAGCTGTCCATTTTTGCGGTCCTTATTAGGCGACTGCTGTGGCTGCAGTGCTGGTTGGGTGACCATGCCTCGGAGAAGGCCCCACGGACCTGCCATTTCAGGGAGGTTGTTTATTTGGGGCTTGCCGGGATGAGATCATTAAGGATTTCACAGGGGGGAAGAGTATGTTTCTTCCGGATCCCATGCGGCGGGAGCACCACCGAAAACAGGGTCCCTCTACCCACCCAGAAGCGTCTTTTGCGTGCGCCCGGTACAGCGGGCAAGGGCCCCCAGTCCAGCGTGGCTGCCGCAGGGCACCACAAGCGTTCCTGGCAGCATGGTCCGAAAAGACTGAGAAGTCCTCCGCATGATGGGTTGCCCCCGCCCGACGCTCGGGTGGGGGGGTGGGCTTCTGGGGTTTGCGGACCAATGGGACCACCCGCATCTCGGATATTTGGGTGCGGGAGGTGGTGTCGTCCGGGGAGGAAATGGAGTTCTGTACCCTGCCCCGTACAGGTTCTTCCCCTCAAATCTGAGTCTTCTTCCGGGGCGTAAGCAAGCTCTGTTAGGGGCTGTCCTGGCTCTGTCCGAACAGGGGGTAATTGTTCTGGTCCCGCCTGCGGAGCGGTTTCACGGGTTTTACTCAAAACCTTTTCGTGGTGCCAAAGGAGGACGGAGTCAGGCCTGTTCTGGACCTGAAGGCGCTCAATCACTTTGTAAAGGGGCGGAGGTTCCGAATGGAGTCAGTCCGTTCTGTCGTGGCCGTGCTGCGCCAGGGGGATTTCCTGGCTTCTCTGGACATCAGGGACGCGTACCTCCACGTTCCCATTTGTGTCCGGCATCAGCGCTTCCTGCGTTTCGCGGTGGGGGACCTCCACTACCAGTTTGTGGCTCTCCCCTTCGACCTAGCCTCTGCTCCGTGGATCTTCACCAGGCTTTTGGCTCCGGTGCTGGCTCTGCTAAGGCAGAGGGGCATCGCTGTGGTGGCATATCTAGACGATCTGCTTCTGAGGGCGGAGTCGGCTCCTGCCCTGGGGGGACAACGGCGCTATCACCCTAGACTCCTGCGGGACTTCGGCTGGTTGATCAACCTTCAGAAGTTGATGCTGACCCCGTCGCACCTCCTGGAATATCTGGGCCTGATACTGGACCCGGAGCAGGCGAGGGTGTTCTTTGTTCCGGCCAAGTTGCTGACGCTGCAAGCAGCAGTGCGAGCTCTGCTGTCACGGCGGTGATTTTCCTTACGTTTTTTGCATTCGGGTGTTGGGGCTCATGGTGTCAGCCTTCGAGACTGTACTGTACGCCCAGAGTCACACCCAGCTCCTGCAGAGGGCTATTCTGCTGCAGTGGGACAAGTCTCCGTTGTCTCTCAATTGGGTGATCAGGTTGGATCACCAGACCAGGGGGGCTCTTGCCTGGTGGTTGCGGGCCCTGGCGTTGAGTCTGGGGAAGTCGTTCCTTCCTCTAGTATGGTAGATTGTCATGACCGATGCCAGCCTAGTGGGCTGGGGAGCAGTCCTGGGGCAGTTGTCTGCCCAGGGCCGATGGTCCTCGGAGGAGTCCTGCCTTCCGATCACTATGCTGGAACTGTGGGCAATCAGGCTCTGCCTTGCCCATTGGGCTGAGAGGTTGCACGGTCGCCCGGTTCAGGTGCAGTCAGACAACTCCACGGAAGCGGCCCACATCTTCAGGGGGCAGAGCTTCATGTTCCGGCCATCTCCGCCGTTTACATTCCAGGCGTAGAGAATTGGTAGGTGGACTTTCTCAGTCGCCAGACTCTGGATCAGGGAGAGTGGTCCCTGCATCTGGAAGTGTTCCGTCAGATCTGCCAGAGGTGGGGCACGCCAGACGTGGATCTGATGGGGAACTAGAGCCTTCTGACGAGGAAGAGGAGCAGGGGGATACACAGTAGCCCGCGAAAGTGTGTTGGTGGGCTCCCTGGTTACTGCCGTTCGTGAAACGATGCGACTGGGCCAGGCTGGGGCGTCGCAGGAGGTGGTTTACGCCTTTGGGTCCCATAGGCCGGCTCGTGCTCCTAAGGTTTTTCCTTATGTGCGACGCACTCTGATTCGTATGTTCGTACAGGGGATATGTCATGTGGCCCCTCAGATGCGGTCTCCCCTGGCGCCGTGGGACCTGAACCTGGTTCTTTCGGTACTGCAGGAGCCACCCTATGAAAAGATCAGAGACTTTGCTTTACTGTTGCTCTCGCAGAAGGTGGTCTTTTTGGTGGCCATCACATCCGCCAGGCGGGTATCTGAGTTGGCGGCTTTGTCTTGCAGGTCTCCCTACTTGGTCCTGCATAAGGACAAGGCCGTGCTGTGCCCATCTCCTTCGTTTCTGCCGAAGGTGGTTTCCTCTTTTCACATTAATGAGGACATTGTCCTTCCTTCTTTGTGCCCGCGTGCGTCACATTCTAGGGTGGTTGCTTTGCACTCCTTGGATGTGGTTAGGGCTCTGCGGGTGTATTTGTCGGCCACGGCCTCCTTTTTCGGAGGTTGGATGCGCTGTTTGTGGTGGTGGATGAACCGCGCAAAGGGCTGGCGGCCTCGTCGGCCACTATCTCGCGTTGGATCAGACAGACGGTGACCTGTGCATTTTGAGGTTCGGGGTCAAGAACCCCCTTTTCTTGTCACTGCTCATTCCACCAGGCTGATTTAGTACGTCCTGGGTTTTCCGACACCAAGTGTCCTTGTCTCAGGTGTGCAAGGCTGCCACTTGGACCTCTGTGCACACCTTTGCTAAATCTTACAAAGTTGATGTGTCAGCATCTGCGGATGCTGCTTTTGGCCGCAAAGTTTTGCAGGCGGCGGTGTAGGCGCGTCGGGTGCCTCCAGGAAAGTTTTCTGTTAGGTACAGTTGTTGTTGTGTTGCCCACCCCTCTTTTTTGTTTGAAACTGCTTTGGGACGTCCCCACATGTCAAGATTAAGAGGCTGCATCTGTCAATGAACGAAAGAGAAAATAGGATTTTTTGACTTACCGTAAAATCATTTTCTCTGAGTTCATTGACAGACGCAGCACCCACCCCTCTGGGTTCTGAGCTTGTACTGCTTGTTATGAACTGAAGTGCTAGCAGGGTGGAGGGGGTTATGCAGAGTGAGGACTGCCACCTGGCAGGGGCTAGCTTGCTTTGTGTCTGAACTGTGTTCTGCCTAGTCTACTCCTGCTAAAAGGTGCATACCCCACATGTCAAGATTAAGAGGCTGCGTCTGTCAATGAACGCAGAGAAAAGGATTTTACGGTAAGTCAAAAAATCCTATTTGTTATTTACTGTTTATTTTTTACACTGTTACTTTTAAAAAAAAAAAAAATGTTTTAGATCACTTTGAGGCTGTTTCACATTGCATCACACAGCGGCTCCCAGCAGGGGTCTGGCACATGCTGGTTCACAGTTTTAGGTCTGATTTCAGCCTGAATTCGGACCTGAAACAGTCTAAAAGATGTATACAGTTGGTTGATAATAAATAGCTTCAGCCAAACACTAAGCATGAGTGAAAAAAGTTTGTGTAATCCATCTTCTCTGAAAAAGGCCAAGAAATCATAAATTCTGCCTGGGTATGTAAACTTATGAGCACAACTGTATATCCACAGTCTGGAACATGTCCCACTTACCTGCTCTGTGCAGTGGTTTTGCACAGAGCAGCCCCAATCCTTCTCTTCTCTGGGCCCCTGCTGGCACTCCTGGCCCATCCCCCCCCCCCCCCCCGCGCGCTGAGTGACGGCATGGCCAGCGTGCTCAATCCCGAGCCACCTCTGTGTATCTGAGATGCACAGAGCATGGCTCAGCCCTGCTCCCTCTTCACTGGCTGGGGTTGACAGCAGCAGGAGCCATTGGCTGTGTCTCAGTCAGTGAGGATTGAGCGACCTGGGACAGTCGCTGCTCTTGTGCACATCGCTGGATCAAGATTGGCCTTGAGTAAGTATAAGAGGGGCTGAAGGCGCAATTGCACACTGATGGTTTTTACCTTCATATGCATATAATGCATGAAGGTGAAAAACCTTCAGAACCATTTAATCCAGCATTGTTTTACTTGTGAAAATAAAGTACATCAATGTCAACTGGTTATATCCAAGTGTAAGTTATGGCAGGGACTCTGGAGCAATGTTGCAGTCAGGAGAGAGATCACTAACCTGCTGAGGTGGCAGTGGTTTGGCTTGACTGATGACACTGGAGTTGATTGACTTTCTGAAATCTAGAAATAAATTCTGGTATAGCCTGAAGGTTCTACTTGATTGTGATAAACCAGTTCATTCTTATTTTCGTAAGTAGTCCCAAGAGTTGGTTGCTCTGAAGTAATGTCAATGTTGTCAGGAGCATCACAGGTGACTGAGAATCTGTTTCTCTAACTGTAGACAAATTCCTTAGCGTATTGCATTGGATCTTCTGTATTTTCAAGACTGGCATTGTCTAACTCTCTTGCAGTAATAATTGCACCTGCTGTAGCTAAGTCACATTCCTTTTGCAGTGCTTCAAATTCTACTTCCATGTCTGCCTTCCTTTTTTGCAAAGACAGTTTGTACTCCAGTAGCTTCTACCTCTATGCAAGCTTTTATCAATTGTTCACTAAGCAAGGACTGAGTGGGGTGATTTTGAAGATATTTTAGTGTGTCTGGTAGATGTGCAATAAGATGTATTCACAAGCAGTTCTGGTAACTTGTGATCTGCATGTGACTTGGCCTCCAAGATTGTAATATATCTTTCTTTGCTAAGAGCAGCCAAGTTATTTAACTCTTGCACAGACTCCTCTATATTAATACTGGATAGAAGAGAATAATATATATTTCAGGCAATGCTAAATAGCCTTCATATTCTGTTCCTAATTTTGCAAGTGTGCTTGTTAGTAAATTTGTAGTATTAGGAATTTCATTAATAGCAGTTATGTATTGCACAATCCTATTTCACATACAAGAAAAAAAAAAATTAATAAATCAGAACTCTGTCCTATATGATTCTTAAAGCGTTACTAAACTCAGGAGCCTGCATTCACTATACCTGGTCTCCCACACTACACAGAACATGGAAATGCAATTATTTTAGTAAAGCTAAACACCTTTTCTCAGCAGCAGTATATATCAGTCTTGTGACTTCTATCAGTATCCAGCTGAGCACTGGTTAAAGCTTGTAGGAGTTTTCATTCTTCTCAACTGTCCTCTTAAGGCTGTATGACCCCTGACTTTGTCTGGACAGTGCTGATCGCATGCACTCTACCCCTCCCAAAAAAAAAAAAAAAAAAAAAAAAAAAAAAAAAATCCTCTAGCAATACAACTGAGCATGTGCAGAGTGCTCCCATGACTCTGTACTATTAGGATATGGATTGGAAACTGGAAGAAGGTGGGGATTAGAGAAGACTGGATCAAACTACTTTTTTTTTTACACAATGCAGAGGATTAACCACTTAGGTCCCACAACGAGTATAACTGCATGCTTTACTGCAAATAGACTGATTTTACTGTTGTGGGTTTACTAACACTTTAATTCTCCTTAAAAAGAATTGCATTCTGCTCACATAATTTGTAATAAAACATCATTGCCATTCTGAAGCTTGCCTCCAATCGCTTTGCATATTATTTTATATGTACAGTACTGTGATTCAGTACTTGCCACATATGCTGCAGAAATCTCCCTCCACTAAGTCTGGCTGCAGCAGTTTTAACTGTGGGCAGCTGAAGCTGCTGCCTGTCCACTTCCTGGATTTACACAGAGGCACACCTCCAGCTCTGCAGCTTTCATTGGCCCTCTTATGACTCACCCTTCTTGGCAAACTCACGAAAGAGAGAGAGCTGTGCATGATGTCATTAGCCTAGGCTAATGACCAGACAAGAAACAGGAAGTGGGTTGCATAAGGTATTTACTGGCAGAAAAATGTTTTACTATTCCAAAGTTAAAACAAGGACAGAAGATTTGATAGATGAAAAGTTGAAGAAAAAAAAAAAATGACTGAAGGTCCACCTTATGCTTCAAGGTTTTTTTTTTTTTTTTTGTTTTTTTGTTTTTTTTTGTTTACCTCAATGCATTCTATATATTGAGGTAAAAAACCTTCAGTGTACAGGCCTCTTATACTTACCAGAGACCCATCTTGATCCAGCGATGTGCATGAGGGCAGCAACTCTCTCCAGTCTTTCTCGTCTTATTGGCTTACACAGCGAGAGCCATTGTGTCCATTCCATTCTTTGGAGGTGGGGGAAATGAGCCAGGACTGCCGCCGTGGAACCCAAAAAGAAGAGGATCAGGCTGCACTGTGCAAAGCCATTGCACAGACCAAGTATAACATGTTGTTTTTTTTTTTTAAATTGCTTCCTTGAGAATCACTTTACCTGTGTGTTTGGGTCTAGCAGACCGAGCACCCTGTTGCACATCAGCTTCATTTTGGGGAAGGAAGGGTTATTTACTATTTGACTCTAATTTGATTAAACTGATAAGAATGCAAAGATCCTTGTTCAGACATGTTGCAGCAAATGTGGGCAGTGTAACTATTTTGGTGGAGAGTTTCTGCAGAAACCCAGGTGCTGATGCAGAGCAGAAAACAGTCTATCAGCACAATTGTAGTAGTAGCAGGAAAAGCTTTAGAACAGCAATCTTTAAAGTGGCTGTAAAGGCACAATATTTTTTTACCTTCATGCATTCTATACATGAAGGTAAAAAAAACCTGTGTGCAGCAGCCCCCCTAATACTTACCTGAGCCTCCTCTCGATCCAGCAATGTCCACGAGAGCCTTGGCTCTCTGAGGTTTCACATTCCTAATTGGCATTTGGCAGGAGCCATTGGCTGTCAATCAGGAGATGGAGGGGGCGGGGCCGAGGTGTGTCTGTGTGTCTGTCACACAGCCATGGCTCGGGAGCACGCCTGTTTGGGTGCCCCCACAGCAAGATTCTTGCTGTGGGGGCACCCAGCAGGAAGGAGCGGCCAGGAGTGCCGACGAGGGACCTGAGCAGAGGATTCTGGCTGCTCCGCGCAAAACTGCTAGAGCAGGTAAGCATCACATCTTTGTTATTAAAGTCTTCATTCTTTTTTTTTTTTTTTTCTAAAATATCGATTTAATTTATAGGTAGTTTAATATAAAGACGCTTTAATTCATGTACAGCTTTCCACTGTAGATAAACTTGCGTCAAATAAGTGCAAACAGACAAATTGATGCAGGGACTGCAATTTGATCTGAGCAATGTTAATTGCTAGTACATTCATGGCTAATTCACACTAGTGCGTTGACCTGCATTTTTCAGCTGTGCTAAAATGCACTTCAACGCATGGACACCTTAAAAAAAGGGATTTTATTATAACTTACCGTAAAATCTTTTTCTCTGAGTTCACTGACAGACGCAGCTCTTCTTAAATGACACATGGGTTTTATGTCATCCTATCAGGAGTGACTAGGCAAAACAGATGCAAAAGCATCAGGGATAGGCTGGCCCCTCCCATGGGGGCCGTCCTCATCTGAGCCTATAAAACCCCCTGCTGGCCAATAGTATTCAGTTTGTCACAAGCAGTGCAACAAAAAACCAGAGGGGTGGGAGCTGCGTCTGTCAGTGAACACAGAGAAAAGGATTTTACGGTAAGTTATAATAAAATCCCTTTTTCTCTTACATTCACTGACAGACGCAGCTCTTCTTAAATGACACGTGGGGACGTCCCAAAGCAGTGCCAAAAACTAGAGGGGTGGGCAAACAACAACTGTACCCAACAGAACCCTCAGGGAGCGCCAGACGCATTCACACCGCTGCTCGCAAAACTTTGCGGCCAAAAGCAGCATCCGCAGATGCCGACACATCAACTTTGTAAAACTTAGTAAACATGTGCACTGAGGCCCAAGTGGCCGCTTTGCACACCTGAGACACCGAAGCCTGGTGCCTGAACGCCCAGGAGGTACTGACCGACCTGGTGGAATGAGCCGTGACCGAAAAAGGGGGAACCTTGCCCCGAAGCTCATACGCATGGGTCACGGTCTGTCTAATCCAACGGGAAATTGTAGCCGATGAGGCTGCCGAACCCTTTTTGAGCCCTCGGGTAACACAAACAACGAGTCAGACTTCCGAAAAGAAGCTGTAGCACTCAAATAAACCCGCAGGGCCCTCACCACATCCAAAGAGTGTAACTCAAATTCCTTAGCATGTTTTGGGTGAGGACATAATGAAGGAAGGACAATATCCTCATTCAAATGAAAAGAAGAGACCACCTTCGGAAGGAAAGAAGGCAGAAGTCGCAACACCGCCTTGTCATTATGAAGAATCAAGTACGGGGACTTGCAAGACAAGGCAGCCAATTCTGACACCCGTCGTGCGGATGTGACAGCCACTAAGAAGGCAACCTTCTGCGACAAAAGGGACAAGGGAATGTCCCTAATCTTCTCATACGGTGGTTTCTGTAAAACAGAGAGCACCAGATTCAAATCCCACGGCGCCAGAGGCGGCCGAAACTGGGGAGCCACATGACGTACACCCTGTACAAATGTGCGGATCAGCGAATGGGAAGCCAAGGGTCTCTGAAAAAAGGGCCGCTAAGGCCGAAATCTGGCCCTTGAGCATACTCAATGCCAGGCTCTTATCCAGTCCCTGTTGCAGAAAAGTCAGCACCCTGGACACCAAATAAGAGCGAGGGTTCCAACCCCCCGCTTCGCACCATGCAATATAGGCTTTCCAGGTCCTGTGATAAATTTTACGTGCCTTAAGCATAGTAGGGATTACAGAGTCAGCGACTCCCCGATCCCTTAATACCTGGGCCTCAATAGCCAAGCCGTCAAAGCCAGCGAGGGTAAAGCAGGGTGCAAGATGGGACCTTGGGACAGCAGGTCTTCGCGAAGCGGAAGCCGCCAAGGTGCGTCCGCCACCATCTGAACCAGATCGGCGTACCAAGTGCGCCGAGGCCATTCGGGAGCGACCAGGATCGTTGGAATACCCTCCGTAGCTATCCTGCGCAGAACCCGAGGCAACAGCTGCAGGGGAGGGAAGAGGTATATTAACTGATACCGACCCCAAGGAGCCACCAGCGCGTCCGTGGCGACCGCCAACGGATCTCTTGTTCTGCACACGAAGGTCTCGACCTTGTGATTGAACCTGAACGCCATGAGGTCTACCTCTGGTGTGCCCCACTTGCAGAAAATCTGGCGAAACACCTCCGGATGCAGGGACCATTCCCCCTGGTCCAGTGTCTGGCGACTGAGAAAGTCCATCTGCCTGTTCTCCACTCCCGGAATGTAAATTGCGGAGAGCGCCGGAACGTGTTGTTCCGCCCAGCGGAGAATCAGAGCAGCCTCTGCAGCTGCCGCGGAACTTCTCGTCCCTCCTTGATGGTTCACATATGCCACAGCTGTGGCATTGTCCGACTGAACCCGGACAGGGAGGCCATGCAGCCTTGTCGACCAACGGGACAAGCAAAGCCTGATCGCTCTCAGTTCCAACACATTTATCGGAAGTCGAGCTTCCTGAGCTGACCTACGGCCCTGAGCAGACAACTGACCCAACACCCCTCCCCAGCCCGTCAGGCTGGCATCCGTCGTTACAATCGACCAGTTGAGGGGAAGAAAAGACTTTCCCAGAGTCAGTGCAGGAGCCTGGAGCCACCAAGTCAGTGATCCCCTGGTCTGGTGGTCCAAACGGATCAGTCTGTCCAGAGAGAGGGGAGATTTGTCCCACCTTGACAGAATCGCCTTCTGCAGGAGCCGAGTGTGACTCTGGGAGTAAGGTATCGCCTCGAAGGACGAAACCATGAGTCCCAACACCCTCATGCAGAACCTTAGGGAGGACCTCCGGCGCGACAGTAGGGTCCGAACCGCCGCTTGCAGCCCCAACAGCTTGTTGGGAGCAAGAACACCTTCGCCTGCACCGTGTCTAGAATCAGACCGAGGTACTCCAGGCGACACGAGGGGGCTAGCGAGGACTTTTGCAGGTTGATGAGCCAACCGAATTCCCTTAGTGTAAAGGCCGTGATTCTCACGTCCTCCTCCAAGGACACTGCCGACTCCACCCTCAAGAACAAGTCGTCGAGGTACGCTACCACTGCGATACCTCTCTGTCTTAGCAGTGGTAGGACCGGTGCCAACACCTTGGTGAATACCCTGGGAGCCGAGGCCAGACCGAAAGGTAGGGCCACAAACTGGTAATTCAGGTCTCCCACTGTGAAGCGCATAAAACGCTGGGGTTTTTGACAGATGGGAATGTGCAGATAGGCGTCCCCGATGTCCAGGGATGCCAAGAATTCCCCTTGATGCAGGGCGGCAACAACCGAGCGAACGGACTCCATCCTGAACTTCTGTGCTTTGACAAAGCAATTCAGAGCTTTGAGGTCGAGAATCGGCCTGACCCCGCCCTTTTTGGGCACCACAAAGTAGTTTGAGTAAAAACCGCAGAACCTCTCCTCCAGTGGAACTAGCAACACTACGCCCATGTCCGCAAGGGACTGGACCGCGCCTAACAGCTCCTCCAGACGCCCCTGCGGGAGTCTTAGGTTTGAGGGAAAGAACCTGTCTGGGGGCAGAGCTTTGAACTCTATCCGGTATCCGGTGGACACCATATCCAGGACCCACCCATCGGAGATGTGAGCTGTCCAGCAGTCCGCAAACTCCAATAACCGGCCCCCCACCCGAGAGATGGGCGGGGGCAACCCGTCACGCTGAGGAGGGCTTATCCTCCGATTTACAGGGTTTCCGATGCCAGGTTCTCTTACCAGACCCAGCCGGGGCCTTACTGGACTTGGAACCCGCCCCGGCTGTGCCGGGGGCACGAAAAAACTTTTTCTGCCCAGAAAACGAGGGGCCCTGTCATCGGCGAAAGTCCTGCCGTTTGGGTTCCGGAAGAAAGAGACTCTTCCCCCCCGTGAAATCCTTAATGATTTTGTCCAGCTGTGGTCCAAACAAACGACCCCCCGGGAAGGGAAGGTCAGTGAGGCGTTTCTTAGACGCCTGATCACCCTACCAAGACCTCAGCCACAACACCCGTCTGATGATTATAGCAAAGGCTGAAATTTTTGACAGCATGGGCATGTCCAGCAAGGAGTCACACAGATAATGGAGGCCTTCCACCACGTGTTGCACCTTATGCAACTCATTCCTCGCACAATTGCAACGCCAATTTTTGCACACTGAGGAGAGGCACTCAAAAAGAGACTGCGCTGACATTGCTGAGGCCAGAGCTGGCCGCATAGCAAAACCTGCTACCTGAAAAATAGCCTTAGACACCATTTCCGTGCGACGATCCGCCGCGTCCTTAAAAGAGGGCGAACCCTCCACAGGAAGAGTGGTAGCCTTATTTAGACGGTCCACCGAAGGGGAAGTCCACCGCTTAAGGAAAGCATCCTCAAAGGGATAGCGCACCGCAAAACGCTTAGGCAAAGTGAAGGAATTTTTGGGGGAACCCCATTCCTTAACCACTTAACAACCGCCCCATAGACAAATGACGTCTACAGGGCGGTTGCTTAATTCTGGGAGGACGTCTATTGACATCCTCCCAGAATCGCGCTTCCCGCGCGCCCCCTGGCGCGCGCACACGGGAACATCCGTGACCGTCGGGTCCGGGGGACCCGACTGATCACGGATCGTGGTGAATGGCCGCTTTGAGCGGCCTTTCACCACGTGATCGCACCGTCAAATGACGGCGTGATCACTTGTAAACAAGCCGGCGGAAGCGCCGGCTTTTCTCTCCTCTCCGCACCGATCGGTGCAGTGTGAGAGGAGAGAGGGGGCAGAGAGGAGGTGCTGCAGCGCTGTGGGCGATGTGCAATGCCCACAGCGCTGCCTAGTGACAGTTGGCAACCCCCACCATGCATTTACCACCCACCCACCACCCCCCAGCC
>BLSH010499655.1:194546-216084 GCA_018402905.1 Glandirana rugosa
ACATACACACACTTACGACCTTGGAAATCAGGGTGTAGTACACACGGGTCACGTCGACACTGGGGGAGGGTTTCTTACACGACCTACTCCGTACGTCGTTCCTGTGTTACTATACTGATGTGCGTATAGTATTATTTTACACGACTCACTTAATTAGATTACTATTTGTTACCCTAGTGTTAATAAAACTTAGACAAAAGGTTTGTACTATTTGCGTACGTATCATATCATGTGTTTCATATCTTAATTTACTTTATAGGAAACTATCACCTTTACCATATAAATTTTTTTACAGGAGGAAATTGGTGAATTCCTGGCCTTCCTAAAGGTCGAAATCCTGACCTCGGGAAAAACGCTAAGCCGCGACGCAGCAAAATTGACTGTTAACGCGCCAGCACGCCGCAACATGGGTTTGCTTTAAACGCAGGAAAAAAGGTTGTGGGGAAAAAAGGACGCAAATTTCGTTTGGGTACAACGCCGCACGACCGCGCAATTGTCAGTTAAAACGACGCAGCGCCGAATCGCAAAAAGGGCTCCAGTCCTAAAGCTGGAAATCCTTCCGGTCCTTAAGTGGTTAAAGGAGGACATTTTTTTAAATATACCATTTCCACTATCAAAGGATATTTCATTTAATTCTATACTTTGTGTACTATACTATGCATGCGTTTATCATGTTTGGAAAACAGATTCAAAATAATTGTGATCCCATTGTTTATCATTAGATTAATTCACTCAGCACATTTTATTATGATATGCGTGTAGTCATATCATTGTGTCCTTGCTGCATGCCTCATCCAGCACATTCTTTGGGAGGGGGTCACAGCTGCACTGGGCACACATGATGTGGGACTAAAGGTTCCAGCATTCACACACATACACAATTATTTCTCTAAAATCACTTACATTTTTCCCATTTATATACAACACATGCATATCATTCTATCACTTTCTTTTAACTTTCTTTAATATTTCCCTGCTTAGATTAAGTTTTACTTGGGTAGTAATGGGTACAGTTTTGCAGGCTTTGGGACATAAGGGTGAGGTGGCTCAGAGAGAGGGTGTGTGGTCTATCTATTTCTGACTCACACTCATGTAATTTCTAAGAGTTTTTATTATTAGGATGTATTACAATTTTCTTCTGTTTCTTATTCTCTCTTTTATACCAATATGGGCGTAATCAAGCCAGTTCTCTCCTCCCTTTCTCATATATTTCTTACCCCATTCTGGGTCACCCTGGTACCATGGAAAAGCCTGTCTATCACCCAAACAAAGACCTTTGATCATGTCTATATGAAAAGTGTGATTGTCACCTTCCCGTGGAAAAGGATCAACACTGCCCATTATTTCTGTCCACCCTGCTAAATTGTCCACCCATGGGTTAACAAGATAGTAATTAGTTTTACATACACGGACTACGAAGTCCTTGCATGTCTCGCCTATGTCGGGAGGGGGAATAGTTTTACTTTTCTTCCCGCCCATTATTGAATGTCAAAAAGGTCTAAATAATGTAATGATTGTGGACAGATTGAAAAAAAGTTTCCCTGTCTCTCTACTTGGCTCCTAAGTCCTCTCACTGTTAATCCTTCTTGAAAAATTATTTGTGCATGTAAATTGAATCTTAATACCTGGACTCTGGGTTTTCCCTCAACAAATAGTGGACCCTTCCCGATCTTTGAATGATACCCTCCCGGCACACTTGCTACTAAATATGTATGTTTTCCCCCGATAACAAAACAATACACCCACCATACAATCAGGACATCTGTTTGACATTAAAATTTTAGATAAAACAATTAACAGCGTGAGATATTCAAGACACTTACCAAGCCTCTCAATTACACTTCTTATACTCTATTACAATAGACAACTTATACATTTATGCGATAGAAAGATAAGCAAAAAGGTTAGGGATGTCAGACTTAACCTGTCAGGCTGCTATATTTCTTTTTTTTTTTTTGTCTGTGCACAGTTTTCTTAATCATTTATCGTGCGGCCTCTCAGGACTCTCTTTTAATCTTTTAAGTCTCCCTAAGACTTTCCTAAGACTCTCCCAGAGTCTTTTCGTGTTCCCAAAACACAGTCTGTTTTCCTAACACAGATTTATAATGTAAAGGACAGTCGTGAACTTTCGTCACGGCAAGGAAAAATACATTTTACACTTACCAGACTGTTGTCTTGACCGATCCTGCCGACTACGCCAGCTGTTAGGATTTTTAGATCTCCAGACTGTCAGTGCTGACCAGGTGCCGTCCTCCACCCTTTCGGTACCGGAGACCGCCCAAAGAAAACGTATCCACACACAGTGTTTAGTTTACTCAGAGTGATCTAACTCGTGCTTTATTCTTTGCAGTTTATATAGTTATTTTGTGCGAGTCAGTAATACATAGACAAAACATATAGCTGAATAATAGACAAAATAGGTGACCAAAATGAAACTTGGCTAGCAGATACATAATTGTCATTTCGGGGAAATCACATGATTTATGGGAAATCGAAACTAGCTAGTTATACAAGTAGGGCATAGGTGAATAGACGCAGAAATACTGTACAAACTAATTTAAAATGGATGTCATATCTAAAATGGAACATATAAAGCTAAATATAAAAGACTATTTTCCCACAAGAAGATGGGTACACTGTAGTCATAAAGGGATGGGCCAAATAGTAGCAATACTCAGGTAGGCTGTGGCGTTTAAATGATGCTCAGTTGATACTAAGGGGCCCAAAGTGTGCCAAGAAAATATCCCCCACACCATTACACCGCCACCCACCAGCCTGAACCATTGATACAAGGCAGGATGAATCCATGCTTTTAAGTTGTTTACACCAAATTCTGACCCTAACAACTGAATGTCACATCTGAAATCTAGACTCATCAGACCAGGCAACATTTTTCCAATCTTTTATTGCCCAATTTTGGTGAGCCTGTATGAATTGTAGCCACAGTTTTCTGTTCCTAGTTTACAGGAGTGGCACCCGGTGTGGTCTGCTGCTGTAGCCCATCTGATTCAAGATTCGATGTGTTGTGCTTTCAGAGATGGTATTCTGCATACCTTGGTTGTAATGAGTGGTTATTTGAGTAACTTTTGCCTTTCTATCATCTTGAACCAGTCTGCCCATCCTCCTCTGACAACAAGGCATTTTGGTCCACACAACTGCCACTCACTGGATATTTTCTCTTTTTCAGACCATTCTCTGTAAACCCTAGAGATGGTTGTGCATGAAAATCCCAGTAGACCAGAAGTTTTTGAAATACTCAGACCAGCCCATCTGGAACCAACAACCATGCCACGTTCAAAGTCACTTAAATCCCCTTTCTTCCCCATTCTGATGCTTGGTTTGAACTTCAGCAAGTCGTCTTCACTATGCCTAAATGCATTGAGTTGCTGCCATGTGATTGGCTGATTAGCAATTTCTGTTACCAAGCAATTTAACAGGTGAACCTAATAAAGTGACTGGTGAGTGTATATCTCTGCAAATTAATGCACAAAGCTATACATCAGTGTTGCAGAGGCATAAACACAAAGCGGTTTGCCACAGCGGCTGGGCCAGTTGATGTGTTGGGCTTCAGTAAGCTAGTTAAAGTAGAACATCACCCAAAAGGGGAAGCTCTGCTCTTCATCATCGCATGGGTACATTTAACATTTGGCACTTTTCTTTTGGGGGGGCAGATACTTGCTCCCCCCACTTCCGCTCTGCTCGTCGTGATCCGAGAGGAAGTTTGCCCTCCTTCCCCGCAGCCTTCTGGGACACATCACAGGTCCCAGAAGAATACAGGACCAATCACAAAGCACAGCTCGCGCATGTGAAATTGGAAGCCGGCTGTGAAGCCGAATTCCCTTAGTGAAGACGCTGGTGACTGCACCCAAAGCCGATTGAAGCATTGGCTTGGGAGAGGACAGCGCTGGATACAGAGGCAGGTAAGTGTCCTTATATTCAAGTCATATAAGTATTTGTAGCTGCTGACTTACTTTTTTGGGCTGAGACTGGAGCCCTTCAGTACCCTCTGTGCCCTTTAGAATAGAGCCTAAGCCCTTATTGAGCACATGGTTGAAATGTGGCAAACCCCTCTGTGCTTATCCCTCTGCAAAACTGAGGTAATTTGCAGAGGTATAAATAAACTGACTGGAACATGTGATCCACGATCAGTGATAAGAGACTTTATATAAAGAGTGTGTTAGAGCTCCAGCCCTTTGTGTTTATGCCTCTGAAACACGTGTACAGCTTTGTGGGTCAATTTACAGACATAAATAAACACGAGCTACAGTCAGTGATGAGAGGCTTCATTTAAAGAGTGGATTAGAGCCCCAGCCTTTACTTATCAGGATTAGACACACAGGGGTTGAATTACTAAAACTGGAGAGTGCAAAATCTGGTGCAACTCTGCATAGAAACCAAACGGCTTCCAGTTTTTGTTTTTTGTCACAGCTTAATTGAACAAGCCGAGGTTAGATGCTGATAAGCGATCATTCACAGCTGCACCAGATTCTGAATCTACCAGTTTTAGTTTTAGTTTCAACCCACAGTTTCTGTTGGATAATGTCTTTTAGAGTAAAGCCTCATACACACAATCCAATTTTTGGATGACAGAACATCCGTTTTTTGTTGGATGCTTGTCTTATGTTGAAAGTGAAGAGCGTACTAACAATACGAAAATTTTCATACAACCGAACTCAACGTCAGAAGTGACGTAATGTTTTTTCTCTTACGTTCATTGACAGACGCAGCCTCTATTCATGACACGTGGGTTTATGCACCTTTTACTAGGAGTAGACTAGGCAGAACCAAAGTTCAGAAAAGCAAAGCTGGCCCCTCCCAGGGGGCCGTCCTCACTCAGCATATAACCCCTCAGCCCTGCATAGCATATCAGTTTTCTTCTGCCTAGTGCAAGGATTTAGACCTCGTTCCCTGCGGGGATCTGCGGATCCCCTATTTTTTCTTTCTATTTTTCTTTTTGCGCAAGACTTCTGATGAAAACTGCAATCAAGTAGCCGGCTGGGGAACACACGGATATCATTTGTCTTGCCACCTCCCCAGCATGGCCGACGGATGCGAGCCACCCTCAACTATGGCGGGGTCTGCTGCATCGTGCCCGTTCCGCGCGGGTGACAACGTCCCGCGTGGTTAAACGTCCCACCTGCGTACACAGTGACCGGGCTGCTGCTCGCTTCAGGGGTCGCATGACCAGCAGCATCCCTTCCCACCTGGGGGGAGGAGGGTCTGCTCTGGGTGGCTGCCTGCTATGCCTGTCTGAAAGGGTGCAGAGGGGGCTAGCGGTGCCCATTCCGGTTGGGGGGTACAGGTACCACTTCCCTGGTCATGCTTCCTTCCTCCCCCCGCCCGCCTGCCTGCCTCTGCACTGTCCTTTGGTCTCCATGCCATGCAGCGATCACCGCCATTTTGGCGGTGATGGCCGCCATTTTGCTGTGGTCGCGGCTGGCGGCCATTTTGCCGTAGCCGCGGCCGTTCTGGAAGTACTTGGCCTCTTGTGGCCGCTCGGCGGCCATTTTTGGTTGGTCCCTGGAAAGTGAAAAAACGTGCGGTAGGCGCCGCTCTCCCTCTTTCTGATCGGCGCTGGAGAAGGAAGCAGCAGTAGCAGCAGTTTTCGGCAGTGGCGTTGGTGGGCAGAGCAGCCTCTTATCCTGATAAGGCAGGAGGGCGGTATCGCAAGTAATGCTGGCTCTCCCTGGGTGCGGGCGCTGGGTCCTCCTGGGCATTCCCGGTCAGACTCTGTGTGGGGGTGTGCGGTGGGGGCGGCATGGCTGGTAGGCCTAATAAGTGTCACAGTGGCGCAATGGCGACTGAACTGGCAGCTGACTCTCAGGAAGGGTCCGCTGAGGCCCAAGCTGCACTGGGACCTATGGTTCCCCTGGATCAATTACCTTCAGTTTTAGAAGAGTTTTTCGCCCGGGGGGTACCGAGCCGGGGTAGGGGGGCCCCAAGAAGCGTCCACCTCCTCAATCTTCGGAGGAGGACTCGGAGCCGGAAGGGGGCTCTGGGGTCACAGGGACCTCGTGGAGCTTTCGGATGGTGAAGAGGACCAGGGGGCCTCGGCGCGTGAAAAGGCGCTGGTGGGCGCCCTGGTCACGGCCGTCCATAATTCTCTACGTCTGGATGAGGCGGGGGAGTCACAGGCGTCTGCCTACACGTTTGGGTCCAAGAGGTGCTCCCAAGGTGTTCCCCCATCTCCAGTATTTTGACCAGTATGTCTACAAGGAATAGCAGCGTCCGCTTAATTCCTTTACCCTGCCAAAACGTTTTTCTGTGCGCTACCCTTTTGAGGATAGCCTGTTACAGAAATGGGCCTCCCCCACAGTGGATCCGCCAGTGGCCCGCCTGAATAAGGCGACAACTATTCCCTTGGAGTGGTCCCCCTCTTTTAGGGACCCGGCTGATAGACGGACTGAAGCAGTGTTCAAGGCACTTTTCTTGGTGGCGGGGGCAGCCTTGGGACACCTTGGTGTCGGTCAGGGTGGCACAGTCGCTCATGGAGTGTGCAATGGAGTGGAGTGATGCTCGGGGCTGCGTGGATTCGCCTGAATCGGTGCAGCGAGCAGACCACCTGGTACAGGGGCTTCCTTACCTCTGTGACGCAGCACTGGACTTGGTGTCGATGCTGTCAAAAATGTCTTTTTTTGCGATCATTATCAGACGCCTGCTGTGGCTGCGGCGCTGGTCGGGTGACCACGCATCTACGAAAGGACCTGCCCTTTCAGGGTGGTCGGCTTTTTGGGGCCCAGTTGGATGAAATCATTAAGGATTTCATCAGGGGGAAGAGTACGTTTCTTCCGGAACCCAAGCGGCGAGAACAGCACCGCAAGCAGGGGCCTCAGTCCTCTGGCCAGAAGCGTATTTTTCGTGCGCCCGGTTCTGCGGGCAAGGGCTCCCGGCCAGGCAAGACTGCCTCTGGGACCGGTATGCGGCCCTGGCAGCGCAAGCCCAAAAAGTCAGAGGAGAAGTCCTCCTCCGCATGATGGGTTGCCCCCGCCTGTCTCTCGGGTGGGGGGCCGGCTTCTGGGGTTCGCGGACCAGTGGGCCGCTCGCATCTCCGACCAGTGGGTGCAAGAGGTGGTGTCCTCCGGGTACAAGATAGAGTTCAGCACTTGGCCCCCGGACAGGTTCCTCCCGTCAAACTTAAGACTCCCTCCGGGGCGTTGGCTAGCTCTGTTAGAGGCTGTCCAGATGCTGTCCGATCAGGGGGTAATTGTGCCAGTTCCCCCTTCTGAAAGATTCTGCGGCTTCTACTCTAACCTATTTGTGGTGCCAAAGAAGGGGGGGTCAGGCCGGTTCTGGACTTGAAAGCGCTCAATCACTTTGTGAAGGCGCGCAAATTCATGATGTAGTCAGTCCGTTCGGTCGTGGCCATCCTGCACCAGGGGGAATTTCTGGCGTATCTGGACATCAGGGACGCGTATAGTCACGTTCCCATTTGTGTCCGGCACCAGCGCTTCCTGCACTTTGCTGTAGGGGACCTCCATTATTAATTTGTGGCTCTTCCTTTCGGTCTAACCTCGGCTCCGCGGGTCTTCACCAAGATCCTGGCCCCTTTGTTGGCTCTGCTGAGACAGAGAGGTATTGCTGTGGTAGCTTACCTGGATGATCTTCTCCTGCGAGCGGAGTCAGCTCCGGCTCTGGAGGACAATGTTGCTATCACTCTGACCTCACTACGGGACTTTGGTTAGCTAATCAATCTACGGAAGTCGACATTGACCCCGTCCTGTCACTTGGAATATCTGGGCCTGATATTGGACACGGTGCAGGCGAAGGTATTTCTACCTCCGGCCAAGTTGCTGACACTGCAAGCAGTGGTGCGAACCCTATTGTCACGACGGTGATCCTCCTTACGTTTCTGCATGCGGGTGTTGGAGCACATGGTCTCGACTTTCGAGGCAATACCGTACGCCCAGAGTCACACCCGGCTCCTGCTGCGAGCGATACTACTGCAGTGGGACAAGTCTCCTTCGTGTCTGGATCTACTGATCCGCCTGGTTCATCAGACCAGGGGGCCATTGACCTGGTGGCTTCGGGAATGGAATGGTCGATAGTCTCGGCGGATGCCAGCCTATCGGGCTGGGGAGGAGTCCTGGGGCAACTGTCGGCTCAGGGCCGTTGTTCGGCGCAGGAGTCTCGTCTTCCGAACAATGTGTTGGAGTTGAGGGCAATCAGGCTCTGTCTCTCCCACTGGTCGGAAAGGCTGCGCGGCCTCCCGATTCAGGTTCAGTCGGACAACGCCACGGCGGTGGCGGACATGAACCATCAAGGCGGAACAAGGAGCTTGGCAGCAGCGGCAGAGGCAGCCCACATTCTAAGGTGGGCAGAACTTCACGTGCCAGCAATCTCCGCCATCTACATTCCGGGCGGACTTTCTCAGTCGCCAAACGCTGGACCAGGGAGAATGGTCCCTGCATCCAGAGGTGTTTTGCCAGATTTGCGAAAGGTGGGGCACAACAGATGTGGATCTCCTGGCGTCCAGTTTCAATCACAAGGTGAAGACCTTCGTGTGCAGGTCAAGGGATCCGTTGGCGGCAGCCACGGACGCCCTGGTGGCCCCATGGTCTTGGTACAGGCTTCTGTATGCCTTTCCCCCTCTCAAGCTTCTACCGCGGTTACTGCACAGGCTAGAAGTGGAGGGAATCCCGACAATCCTGGTGGCTCCGGATTGGCCTCGGCGTCCTTGGTACACCGACGTGGTGCGGATGGTAACAGATGTTCCCTGGCGACTCCCGCTTCGCGCAGAACTACTGTCGCAGGGTCCCATCTTGCACCCTGCTTTACCCTCGCTGGCTTTGACGGCATGGCTATTGAGTCCCAGGTCCTGAGGGACAGGGGGGTCTCTGAGCCAGTGATCCCCACCATGCTCAAGGCGCGCAAATGTACTTCGCGCAAGATCTATCATGCACCTGGAAAGCCTATATTGCCTGGTGCGAGGCGGGGTTGGAACCCCCGTTCTTATGCGGTTTCTTGGGTGCTGGCCTTTCTTCAACAGGGCCTGGATCAAAAGTTTGCTTTGAGCACACTCAAAGGCCAGATTTCTGCTCTGGTGATTCTTTTTCAGCGTCCTTTGGCGACGCATTCTTTGATCTGGACATTTGTACAGGGTGTGCATCATGTGGCTCCTCAGGTGCGGTCGCCCCTGGCACCGTGGGATCTGAACTTGGTACTTTCTGTGCTGCAGAAACTGCCGTATGAACAGATCAGGTATATTCCCTTGCAGTTGCTGTCCCAGAAGGTCGCCTTCTGGTGGCCATTACATCCGCTAGGCGGGTGTCTGAATTGGCAGCTTTGTCGTGTAGGTCTCCTTATTTGGTCCTACATAAGGATAAGGCGGTGTTGCGCCCGTCTCCTTCGTTCCTTCCAAAGGTGGTTTCCTCTTTTCACATTAATGAGGACATTATCCTCCCTTCCTTATGTCCGCGCCCGTCCCATCCTAAGGAGATTGCTCTGCATTCCTTGTATGTGGTGAGGGCCTTGCGGGTGTATTTGGCAGCTACGGCTCCTTTTCGGAGGTCGGATGCGCTGTTTGTGCTGACGGAAGGGCCGCGCAAAGGTTTGGTGGTTTCGTGGGCCACTGTATCACGTTGGATCAGACAGACTGTGACCCATGTGTATGCTGTGCGGGGCCAAGTGCCCCCTTTTCTGGTCACGGCTCATTCCACCAGGGCGAATAGCACTTCCTGGGCTTTCAGACACCAAGCGTCGGTGTCTCAGGTGTGCAAGGCAGCTACTTGGGCCTCGGTGCACACTTTTGTTAAGTTTTACAAAGTTGATGTGTCAGCATCCGCGGATGCTGCTTTTGGCCGCAAAGTTTCACAGGCGGCGGTGTAGGCGTGGCTGGCGCCTCCCGAGATATTTCTGTGGGTACAGTTGTTATTATTTACCCACCCCTCTTGTTTGACACTGCTTTGGGACGTCCCCACGTGTCATGAATAGAGGCTGCATCTGTCAATGAACGTAAGAGAAAATAGGATTTTATTAAGGACTTACTGTAAAATCCTTTTCTCTGAGTTGATTGACAGACGCAGCACCCACCCCTCGGTGTTGTGTTTGTACGGCTTGTTACGAACTGATATGCTATACAGGGCTGAGGGGTTATATGATGAGTGAGGACGGCCCCCTGGGAGGGGCCAGCTTTGCTTTTCTGAACTTTCGTTCTGCCTAGTCTACTCCTAGTAAAAGGTGCATAAACCCACGTGTCATGAATAAAGGCTGTGTCTGTCAATGAACTCGGAGAAAAGGATTTTACGGTAAGTTCTTAATAAAGTCCTATTTTTTGCATCTTTTTCTTGTTTCTGAGCATGCGTAGTCGCGGTCGTATGATTTTTATCATAAGAAAACTGTACCAACGGAATGAAAATTGGATGTTGCGTTGTCGTACAACAAAAAATTAATAGTCTGCACATCCAGCTTTTGTCTGATGAAAAATCAAAAGCGGCTGTCGAAAGGAGCATATTAACGGTAAGAATTTAGGACGACAGGCCGTCGAACGAAAATTCACATCGTGTGTACAGGCCTTAACTTTCATAAAAGTTAGATTTTATACCCTGTGTAAATGGACAATGATCTTCTACTCCAGTGGTTCTCAACTCCTGCCCTCGGGACCCACTAACAGGCCAGGTTTGCAGGATAATTGAAAAGTTATGCACTTGGGGGCTAAGAATATGCATGCATCATACATACTAGGGGGATTACAACTGATGGAATTCAATGGTGGAGAAGGATCTGGGGGTTTTGGTAAACCATAAGCGTAATAAATAATGGCACTCAATGCCAAGCTGCGGTTTCCAAAGCAAGCAAAATGCTTTCTTGTATTAAGAGAGGTATGGACTCCAGAGAGAGACATAATTTTGCCCCTGTACAAATCATTAGTAAGACCTCATCTGTAATATTCAGTTCAATTTCGGGGAACTGGAGAGAGTGCAGAGAATTTATTCTCTCTAGTGAAGAGGTGCTTAACCACTTGCTGACCGCCCGCCGTGGATTGACGGTGGCAAAGTGGCTCGATATCACAAACCGCCGTCACCTGACAGCGGCTGCGAGATTGCGGATTGTGACCGCGTGCGCGCCGCCAGAGGTGCGCTCACTGTGTTCCCGGGGGAGCCAGGGAGCGGGGAGGGCAGACTCGAAGTCCGCCGGCTACCCGCGATCGCTCTCCCACAGTGACAGGTCGGGGGTCCGTGTATGTAAACACACAGATCTCCGTTCTGACAGGAGAGAGGAATGTGATCGTAAGCTCCCTGTGTATGGGAGCCACGATCACTCTCCTCCCCCAGCCCCCATACAGTAGTAACACACACAGGGAACAAGAGCACCCCCTGCAGGTTAACCCCTTCCCTGCCAGTGACATTTATACAGTAATCAGTGCATTTTCATAGCACTGATCGCTGTATAAATGCCAATGGTCTCAAAAAAGTGTCCAACTGGTCCGACATGTCCACCACAATATTGCAGTCCCGCTAAGAATCGCAGATCGGCGCCATTACTAGTAAAAAATTAAATAAATAAAACCCCCAGAAATTAATTCTCATCATTCCTAAACGCCACAATTTTTGGGTAAACCAGTCAATATATACCGATTGCGATTTTTCTTTGCATCCCGAACAGTTTTCCTGGCAGTTGTGGCTGAAATTATAGTTGGTCTACCTGACCGTGGTTTGGTTTCAACAGAACCCCTAATTTTCCACTTCTTGATTAGAATTTGAACACTGCTGATTGGCACTCTCAGTTCCTTGGATATCTTTTTGTGTCCCTTTCCTGTTTTATACAGTTCAACTACCTTTTCCCGCAGATCCTTTGACAATTCTTTTTCTTTCCCCATGACTCAGAATCCAGAAACATCAGTGCAGCACTGTATAAAAAGATGCAACAGTCTGTCAGGAGTCCAGAAACTCGTTGACCTTTTATATACACACACACATTCAAAGCAAACAGATCACAGGTGAGGATGGTTACCTTTAATAGCAATTCAAACCCCTTTGTGTCAACTTGTGTGAATGTTATCAGGCCAAAATCACCAGGGTATGTAAACTTTTGATCAGGGTCATGTGGGTAGTTCCTGTTGTCATCATGATTTAAAAAGAGTAAACACAGTTGATTGATAATAAATAGCTTTAGCCAAACGCTAATCATGAGTGAAAAAAAAATGACCAATAAATCATAAATTGTGCCAGGGTATGTAAACTTATGAGCACAACTGTATATTCCAATCGTCGCCACAAGTATGGCTTGCTGCTACTTCTCCAGGTTCCCAAAATGTAGATATCTATTTTCAACTGTTTATGGATCTTGGAAATAAAGAACTAGAGAAGCATCAGATTCTTGGCAGTTTCTAAACTTATATGCAACTCACTGTTATCCCAAGGCCGAGCTATGGTCTTTAGTTACACTAGCTGGGGGTATTTTCCATTTTTGTTACACAAAATTAAAGCAGAAAAGTATGACATAAAATGTATAACTTCCTTAAAAAAAAAAAAGACTATTACTCTTTCTCTACATTCCCCTTATTTGGTACCATGATAGTTCTCTTCTGCAACCAGCTTTCACTGCAATTTCAGTGTGCTAAGCTGCTTGTAAATAGCTCTCCACGCATATGCCTTTTCAAGGATGACTTTTGTTTAGAGAGGCACTTCACCAATTCATGTCACAAGAGGGAACATTTTACTCCCACAGCAGAAGATCCCCAGATCCAGCCCCCCCCCCCCCCCCAAGGAGCCTCTGCAAAACGTAGAGCATAATTGCTCTACCTAGGTTTCTACTTCATAACCTAAAGTGATTGAAAAGGTAATTTTTTTTTTTAACAACAAACATCTCTATACTTACCTGCTCTGTGCAATGGAGTTGCACAGAGCGACCGTGAATCTCCTTTTCTCTGGTCCTCCGCCGGGCTCCTGGCCCCTCCTCCCTGTCCAGTGCCCCCATGGGCTCCCAAGCCCCACTGCAGCATCCATTGACACAGACATTGGGACTGTGCCCCGCTTCCTTGTCACCGTATTTTATTAACAGCACTGGGGGCAATGGATCCTGATGCCCCAGCAAAGCCAGCGAGACCAGGAAGTGAGAGTAGAGAAGAGCTACAGAGTGGATCGAATGAGGGCTCAGGAAATTAAAAGGGGGGGATGCTGTGCATAAACATGTTTTACTTTAATGCAAGGAATGCATTAAGGTAAAAAATATTTAGGCTTTAGAACCACTTTAAGTTCAGACCTTCCTTTCGGCATAAGACTTGGGCCACAAAGTCCAGCAAGTCTTCTCTAATGCCCTTTCACCTAATGAAGGGGCACCCCCACTCCTAAGAGTGGGAGGATGTTTGTTTGCCTCTCTCTGGGTCACAGATATTCCAGGGGTTCAATCAGTGGTTTCAAGTGGGTACAAAATAGTAGACATGTGCAATTCGTTTCGGTCTGAATACAAATTCGGACTAATTTTGTTTATTGGTAGATCCGGATGTATTCAAATCTCCGAATAAAGTAGTAACAAATTTAGTTGAAATTCGTTAAAATGTGTTTTGTTTATTTGTTTTCTAACAAATTCCAACTTTTCAGAAAGATTAGAATTCAGACCGGTCAAAAAACGTTCGACCAGTTTGAACTCTGTGTGAAGAATAGCTGGTTGTTGAAAAGATCCCTATACCGACATTAACACCCACACAAAGTGAAAAATTAATTAACCCCTGTACAGAGGAAGAAATACTCCAAATAATCAAATCCTTGTAGAAAAACTCAGCCCCTGGCCCAGGTGGATTTTCATCTTTTACTATAAACAATTTGCACATCTTATTGCTCCATATCTAACAAAGCTATATGATAATTTTTTAAAAGGAGATTATTTTCTGGAAGAAATGTTACTTGCTAACATGTCCTTAATAACCAAACCAAATAAAGATCACACTTTACCCCAGAATTATAGACCAATATCAGTAATCAATAATGACCTCAAGATATTCTACCGACTTCTAGCCAACAGACTCTCTGATATTATCCCATCACTGATTTCCCCTTATCAATCAGGTTTCAGCCCAGGTCATCAAATCACTGATAATATACGCTTAGTCTCAAATATAATCCAGGAAGCTAAAATCAAATCTAAGTCCGTTTTATTGCTAAGCCGTGATATCAATAAAGCCTTTGATAGTGTCTCATGGAACTATCTAGATATTATACTGCAAAGATATGGCTTTACTGGAGAATTCATTCGTGCTTTATATCATAAACCCCATACCAGAATTCGATTACCTATTTTTTAAAAATAGGTAGAGGAACACGACAGGGATGCTCTCTCTCCCCATTACTGTTTGCACTTGCTATTGAACCCCTAGCCACAGCAATACTACAACATCCAGACATAACAGGATACACATCACACGATAACACATATAAATTAAGTATGCAGATGATATAATACTATTTCTTACACAACCTAACATAGCGCTACCAAATTTATTGCAAACCTTAAAATCCTTCTCATCTCTTTCAGGACTGACGGTTAATGTCTCCAAATCATTAGGTATGCCAATAAACATAGAAAGAGCAAAAAAGTGGTCATGGGACTTTAAATGAGGCTTGACATGAAAAAATCAGTAGAATGAAAAGTATAAATTCATAAGTATTTATTAGCAACTATATAAAATATTGCATAGTCATGATATACAGGGTATGTATCAGAAAAATAATTCATATAAAATCAACACATAGTGAGACACATGATAAAATGAGTACATAATTTCATCTTGCATAATGACTAATCGTACATAAATGATAATTGCATAGCAATAAGTAGGAGTATGTTCTAAAATGGGTGACCAAATGTCTCTTGACGTTAAAAAACTCGACGCGTTTCGTGGAGCTTGTCCACTCATCAGGAGTATCGTACAAGAGGTATCTATAATATGGGTAAAACATGTATATAAGTAAAAATATATAATGGTCACTAGTTTCCCCTATGAGGGATAGGAGAGAAAAGAAAGGGTCTGGGGGGAGGGGGAAAAAAAACAGACCACCCCAGTACTCACATGTGGCTCACAAAGTTGGACCCAGCATCAAAGATGGGAGGTGCAGGCCTCCAAAACATCTGACCCGGGGCTGAGGCAGGATGAACCACCCCAGTAGAGGGAAAACAACCAAGAAACCAGCCAGCAGATAAAAACACCTAGGTGGTGTGGTAGCGATGCATGGAGATCAGCTGAAGTCTGTGAAAGAAAGAATTGTATATATATGTATCCATAGGTGAATATGTATAGTGGGTGAGGTATATGTGTACATGTCAACAACTTATGTTTCACATTACAGAAGAACAACAAGAGGGTGTTGAGCCAACCACCAAGGAATAATATTGAGTGCTGAATGGAAAGAGCAGACACCCATAGAGTGATATACTGCAGTTGAAGAGTTGAAAAAGAAAGGTATAAATGGATAGCAGCAGTTCCCTAAAGTCTTACGTGTCTGAAAGTGTGTTAAGAGAAGGACACACCAGTGCCTCTCTATGGGTGGTGACAATGAGAATGGTGTTCCGGCTGGATCTTGGTTCTAAATACCCTGGACTAGGGGCGGGTACCTGCCAATGTGATGCAGGACGCCAATTCCACAAGGACGGTGAGGGTGCGGACCACATCCGGCGCATATGCCGGAAATGCGTCCAAACCCAACCACCTCCAGGCGTCAGATGGAAAAAACCTGCTCCAGCATCGCGGCGCCAAAGTGGACGCGAGCGGGGGGCGGAGGCATGACGATGTGTGGGCGGGTGAGCCCGTCCACACCCCGGGGAGGGGGGAGGGGAAGCGCTGCCACAGATCACAACCCCGGGATAAGATGGGAGCCATGCAGTACCCATCTAGATCAGCAAGGGTGATCCACTAGATGGAAAAATTGGAATACGTGAAATGGAATACACTACTATGTTGATAAAAGGTGGAAATATAATAAAAATGGGACTATCGCAAAAAGCAAAAAATGATGTGGTGTGGCAGATCACTGGAGACCGGGGGTGTCTTCCACCCAGAAAACATCAAAAGGAAGGGAACTCCAAATGGCTGTGTGCTCGTCCGGTCCGGGAGCCGATACACAGAAATGTCTTGAGAGCAAATTTGACAGCACTACAGCTGAATAGGAAGGTGGTGTTTATTGTCCATAAAACATGTACATGTACATCACCTCATGTCCACTGGTACATACATGACAAGGCACGAGATGATTGACGCGTTTCACGAAAACAATGTCCGCTTAGTCAGATTATGACTAAGCGGACAGGCAGGGGTGGAAAGTCTGCGACTGGGTGGCTACCCACGGCGGTCGTCCGGAGTGGTGAGTGAGAGTTCCCTCCTTCCCTCCTTTTCAGGGGGCGGAAGGGGGACCGACGACCCTTGAAAAAAAAACCAAAAACATTTTTTCTCTGGGTAGCCTCCGGTAAGGGCGCGTGGAGCCCCTTTTCACCCCCCCCGCGCCGCACCCGATCTTCCGGCGACCGTCCGTTGATCTTTCACCTCCATGCGGCGATCGGCCGCCATTTTGCGGTGCGCCACCACCATTTTACCGTTGCCGCAGACATGTTGAGCCTATGGAGCTTTCCGTCTAGCGCTCAGAGCTGCCGTTTGCGGTACTGCACGTTCCCTGCAGGTGGTTTTCGGCCTCTAGTGTTCAACGCCGGCCATATTGGAGTCCCCTGCCTATGCAAAAACGTGTGGAAAACTTTTTTACTTTCTTTTTGGAACGGTGTGTGCTCCGGACGGCGTGGCTCTGCTGACGATCCTCAAAGTTTACAGGCAGCAAACAGCAAGTATAGCTGGGCTCTCCTGTGGGTGCTGGTGGCGGCGGGTGCAGTCCTCTGGGTTTCCCTGGTGCACTTTGGGGCGGTGCCCTCAACTTTTAGTATACATCTGTGTGTTACTAAGGGGGATTTGGGAGAGAACGATGGCAGACTATACTGCTGAACCTGCTTGCTGCTTGCTCAGACGCATCTGCGCAAAGGGCTTTTTTTGGACCAGCTGTGGCAGTCTTTAGTGAATGCTCCCCGGGCGGATGTCCCCCCAAGAAGCGTCCCTCGGAGAAAGGGATCAGGGAACGGCGGTTTTCCGCCATTATCGCTGGAATTCACACTACTCTGCGACTCTGCCAGGATGACGAATCGTAGACTTCTGCGTATGTGTGTGGGGTTCTCCAGGCCCCATAGGGCAAGACTTACCCCTATGATAAATTTTTTGTGATCACTTTAGTTATCATGAATGGCAGCGTCCGCAGCATTCTTTTTTGCGGCAGCACAGTGGTGTAGTGGGTAGCACTTGCGCCTGACAGCAAAATGCTTGCTGGCTCAGATCCTAGCCATGACCTCCCTGCCTGAAGTTTGCATGTTCTTCCTGTGCCTGCGTGGGTTTCAGGTTGGACTTCTATTCGGTCCACGGCTGGGTGAGATCATTAAGGATTTCACAGGAGGTAAGTGCACCTTCCTCCCAGAGCCCCGGAGGCGTGAGTTTCGCTGTAGACAGGGACCCCCTACCTGGAGTCAGAAGAGGTTCCTTCGCGCCCCGGGCATGGCGGGGAAAGGGACCCGTCCTGGTGAGGTCGCTGCAGGGGCCGGGTACCGGCAATGGCAGCGTAAAACCGAAAAGGCGGAGGACATACCTCCTCAGCCTGATGGGTTGCCCCCACCCGGGTTTCGGGTGGGGGGACGTTTCTGAGTTCAACACTCTGCCCCCAGTCAGGTTCTTCCCTTCGACCTTAGGGCTCCCGCAGTCAAAGCACTCTCGAACCAAGGGGTGATCGTGCCAGTGCCTCCAACGAGTGTTTTCAAGGTTTTTACTCAAATCTGTTCGTGGTCCCCAAAAAAGGGGGGGGGGGGGTCCGGCCAGTACTGGACCTGAAGGCCCTGACCTGGTATGTTAGGGCGCGAAAATTCCGTATGGAATCTATCCGCCCGGTTGTGGCCGCCCTCCATCAGGGGGAATTTCTGGCATCTCTGGACACCAGGGATGCGTACCTCCACGTACCTTTTTGTCCACGGCATCAGCGTTTCCTTCGCTTTGCAGTAGGAGACCTCAATTATTAATTTTTCACAAAACCGGTATTGGCGTGGCTGCGACAGAGGCATTGCGGTAGTAGCCTACCTAGACGACCTGCTCCTGCGAGCGGAGTCCGCCTCGGCTCTGGAAGAGCACAAGGACTCGCTGCAGGACTTTAGCTGGTCGCTCTACCTGCAGAGGTCGACGGTGTCTTCACCCCGTCGCCTGGAGTATCTGGGCCTGATTCTGGACTCAGAGCAGGCAAAGTTTTTCCTTCCTCCAGCCAAGTTGCTGTCACTGCAGTCGGCAGTGCAAACCCTCCTGTCGCACAGTCTTTTTCAGTCACCAGACGCTGGACCAGGGAGAGTGGTTTCCCCACCCGGAGGTGTTCAACCAGATTTGCCGCAGATGGGGGATGCCTGCGTGGATCTCTTGGCGTCTCGGTTCAATCACAAGGTGAAGACCTATGTGTCCAGATCGAAGGATCCGTTGGCAGTGGCCACGGACGCGCTGGTGGCCCCCTGGGGCCGTTATTGTCTTCTGTTCGCCTTCCCTCTGATAAAACTTCTACCGCCTTTGATACGCAGGATAGTGGCGGAGGGAATACCAATAATCCTGGTGGCTCCAGATTGGCCTCAGCACACTTGGTACGTTGACGTGGTGCAAATGGTGGCAAACACCCTCTGGCGGCTCCCGCTGCGAGACGATCTACTGTCTCAGGGGCCCATCTTGCATCCTGCCTTACCCTCGCTGGCTTCGATGGCCTGGCTATTGAGTCCCAGGTGCTAAGAGACAGGGGAGCCGCTGACTCCGTGTTCCCTACCTTGTTGAAGGCTCGCAAGTGTACTTCTCGCAAGATTTCCCACCGCACCTGAGAGGCTTTTTTAGCTTGGTGCGAGACGGAGGGTCATAACCCTCGCTCTTGCGTAGTGTCCAGGGTCCTGATTTTTTGAAGCAGGACCTGAACAAAAAAACCAAAACTGGCTTTGAGTACTCTCAAGGGCTGGAGATTGGCTCTGGCGATTCCTTTCCAGAGACCTTTGGCTTCGCACTCGTTGATTCGTACCTTTGTGCAAGGTGTGCGACATGTGGCGCTTCGGGTGAACACCCGATGGCCCAGTGGGATCTGATTTTGGTACTTTCTGTACCTCAGGAACCACCCTACGTAAATATCAGGGTGATTTCCTCACAACTGCGGTCGCAAAAGGTGGCTTTTTGGCTGCCGTCACTTCTGTCAGACGGGTGTCTGACTTGGCAGCACTATCGTGCAAGTCTTCCTGCCTGGTCCTGCATAAGGACAAGGCGGTCTTGTGACCCTTTCCTTCCTTCCTTCTGAAGGTGGTTTCTTCTTTTCACATTAATGAAGATATTGTTCTTCATTCAGTGTGCCCTCGTCCATCACACCCACATGAAATTGAGTTGCATGCCTTGGACGTAGTGAGGGCCTTACTAATGTATTTAGCTGCTACCTTTTTTTCGGAAGGCTGGTGCCTTATTTGTGCTGACAGGGGGTCCGCGCAAAGGTTTGGCGGCCTCGTCGCCTACTACTTTAGTTGGATTAGACAAAACCGTGACCCACGCATATTCTGTTCGGGGCAAGGTCCCCCTTTCCGGTCACGGCTCATTATACCCGGGCTGTTAGTACTCTCTGGGCTTTTAGACACCAGGCCTCGGTGTCGCAGGTGTGCAAAGCCACCTCTTGGGCCTCGGCACACACTTTCTCTAAGTTTTATAGTTTTATGTGCTAGCATCTTCGGATGCTGCCTCTGGCCACAAAGTTTTGCAGGCGACAGTGTAGGCGCGTCTGGCGCCTCCTTAGAGGTTCTGTTGGGTACAGTTGTTATGGTTTACCCACCCCTCTTTTTGACACAGTTTGGGGACATCCCCACACGTAATGAAGAGCTGCGTCTGTCAGTGAACGTAGAAGAAAAAGGGATTTTATTAAAACTTACCGTAAAATCCTTTTCTCTGAGTTCACTGACAGATGCAGCACCCACCCCTCTGGGCTCCGTTTTCTGTACGGCTTGTGTACGAACTGAAGAGCTAGGCTATGGAGAGGGTTTATGTGGGAAGAGAGGACGGCCCCATGGGAGGGGCCAGCTATTTCTTTTCCCTGCCTAGTTAACTCCTAGTTGGACAAGCACAAACCCACATGTAATGAAGAGCTGCGTCTGCGGGTGAACTCGGAGAAAAGGATTATACGGTAAGTTTTAATAAAATCCCTTTTTCTCTTACGTTCACTGACAGACGCAGCTCTTCTTAAATGACACGTGGGTTTTATGTCGTCCTATCAGGAGTGACTAGGCAAAACAGATGCAAAAGCATCAGGGATAGGCTGGCCCCTCCCATGGGGGCCGTCCTCACCTGAGCCTATAAAACCCCCTGCTGGCCAATAGCATTCAGTTTTGTTTGCCTAGTGCAAAGGAGTTGACTGGTTCCCTTATGGGACCTGCGTTTTTATGCATGTAATTTTTCTCTATGAAAAAATGAAGACTTCTATCAAGTAGCCGGCCTTGGCATAGAGCGGATATCACGAATCGAAAGCTTTGCCCTGCCCGGCCACCTCCTGGCGACCTACCCTAAAATGACAGGGCTGCGTTGCTCAGGGCCCGTTCCGTGCGGGCGGCCTGTGGCTGTTGTCACTTGTGCCCAGTGTCTGGCTTTTGCCTTTCCAGTGGCCTTGGCCAGCAGCAATCCTTCCCGGGACAAGGGGGGAAAGTCTGCTTCGGGTGGCTACCCGCAACGCCCGTCGGACTGGTGAGTGGACCCCTCCTCCTTCCTTAGGGCATGGGGGGGGCGACATCCGGGGCAGTTTTTTATTTTAGCGGTAGCTTCTTTCCCTGTCAGGGGGCACCTACTTATTGCGTTGCCCCCCCCCTCTGGTCTGCCGCGTTCGCGCGACGTCGCCTTTCTGTTATTGAGGGCCCTGGGGCCTGTACCGGTGTTCCCACTGGGGAACGTTTGTTCGCGTGCATTTTTAGCCACTGCCATTTTGTGACAGTTGGCTCATGCTGTGCGAGCGCCATTTTCTCCCCGGTGGCGGGTTTTGGTATTACACTCTGTGTAACTGCACGATGTGTGGTACAGTCCTCAGGCGCGCCTTTTTTCTCTCACAGCGCTGACAGGCTACAGGGCTAGAAGCAGCAGGTTTGGCTGGCTCCTTGGGGTGTGGATTTAGGTGGGCTCGTCCTCCCAGGCTCCCTGGGTGGCGGTGGTGATACGTGGGGGGGGCGTCCCATTCAGGCCTATGTCTGGGGATGGCGATGCGGCGGCTATGGACCCTGCAGCGCCCTCTGATTTGGAGCCGGCTGAGCAACGCTCCGCACAAGCCCCTGCGGTCACTTTGGACCTCTTGCGGGCTCTTTTTGTGGAATTTATTCCTAAAGTTACTGATCCGGGCCCTGTGCCCCCGCTAAGCGCTTGGCCCCACATGTCTCCTCAGGCGAGGATTCAGATCATGAAGTCGCCTCGGTTGCCACGGGGACCCCCGTGGAACTCTCTGATGGCGAATTGGTCCTCTCAGATACTGAAGAGGACCAGGGGGCCTCAGTGGCG
>BLSH010499655.1:241510-267146 GCA_018402905.1 Glandirana rugosa
CAGAGATAGTCAAAACGTGTAGTTCTCTGACTTTAAAAACGGGTAAGGAGGAACGTTTTGTCGACCTCGAGTCACTCCAACATACCTCTCGTAAACACTTGTCGTCAAAAGTCAAGAAAGGTGTCTAAGAGCTAACCTAAGTCCAGACCTGAAACTGAACCGGTAAGATTGTGGACCTATACAAATAAACACTTGGTAAGGTAACATCTAAAACGAAATATAAAACCTAGTAACAGAACAACCTTCTATTTAGAGGCAGGGTCAGAGTCCAGAAAACGTCTGAGGTAGTCCAAAGGAAGGGTGGCAGCATCATGGTTTGGGCCTGCTTTTCTTCAGCAGGGACAGGGAAGATGGTTAAAATTGATGGGAAGATGAAAAGAGCCAAATACAGGACCATTCTGGAAGGAAACCTGATGGAGTCTGCAAAAGACCTGAGACTGGGACGGAGATTTATCTTCCAACAAGACAATGATCCAAAATATAAAGCAAAATCTACAATGGAATGGTTCACAAATAAACATATCCAGGTGTTAGAATGGCCAAGTCAAAGTCCAGACCTGAATCCAATCGAGAATCTGTGGAAAGAACTGAAAACTGCTGTTCACAAATGCTCTCCATACAACCTCACTGAGCTCCAGCTGTTTTGCAAGGAGGAATGGGCAAAAATTTCAGTCTCTTGATGTGCAAAACTGATAGAGACATACCCCAAGTGACTTACAGCTGTAATCGCAGCAAATGGTGGCGCTACAAAGTATTGACTTAAGGGGGCTGAATAATTTTGCACGCCCAATTTTTCAGTTTTTTATTTGTTAAAAAAGTTTGAAATATCCAATAAATTTCGTTCCACTTCATGATTGTGTCCCACTTGTTGTTGATTCTTCACAAAAAATTACAGTTTTATATCTTTATGTTTGAAGCCTGAAATGTGGCAAAAGGTCGCAAAGTTCAAAGGGGGCCGAATACTTTCACAAGGCACTGTATATAAAATGCAGATATATACTCTGAACTCCATTATATATATACTATACTGACTGCACTATATACTCTGAACTCTATTATATATACACTACACTGACTGACTGCGCTATATACTCTGAACTGTATTATATATACACTACACTGACTGCACACTACAGTAACTACCTGCCTAATCTTCATTCATTCACTATATACGGCCGCCATGTAAGCAGCAGCCTTATATAGCGTGGGGCGTGGGCTTAGCCCCTGAGCCATGATTGGCCAATCATGGCTCTCACAGCACATCGCGCTGTGATTGGCCAAAGCATGCAGGTCAGGTACATACTTTGCTAATCGGCATCCGTCAATGCACTGTAATCTCGCAGTTCATTATGGGGCACTCCACAGTGGGCGAACTTGCCGCGAGCGCCCCATGTTTGTTTGTTCTACGAACAAACGGACACACGATTTTCAAGTCGAACTTACGCTTAACTCGAACATCGGGACCATCCCTAATTCTGATCAACACCACACCAGTGCCAGTGTCCCTGATTGCAGTGGGGCCAGATCAGTATACATCAGTACCAGTGTCCTGATTGCTACCAAACTAGTACCAGTGTCAGCAGAGCCATTGTAGCCTCCAAAACTGTTCTGATCGCCAGAGGCAATGTTCTGAACACCATGTCCTAAAAAAGGTCTGAGCATGACAGATGAGTAGTGGGGAGGAACTCTGACTTTCAGATTCTGAATATGAACCCATAAATAGCAGAATTTCAGTAACTGATTAAAAGGATGAAAGGGTCCCTACAGAAAGAATTGGGTGTTCTGAACAGCAGCATGCAAGCACCAGCAGCATATTACATCCTGGTGAAGTGTACATATGGATGAAAAGCCAAGTACTGGGGTGTCACATCAGCCAAGAGGGGATAGGGCCCATACTAGTGTCCCATAGACACTTTTTCTCCAAAACTCATGGCACCTTGTCCAGGACTGACCTGGCTGTGGGAAGCTCGAGCATGCTCCCATTCGTCTCTGAGGTCCTTTATAAACCACGCGGTATCTCTGACCACTCATGTGGTGATACATCTTACAACCTCCCCACCGACCAAATTAACCAATGCACCTTGGAAATCAAATGACTTCTGGCTGAAATTGTTTCCTTCACATACGGGGACGGAGCAGGCTATGCTTGAGTTTTTTGAACAGGATCCCAGTGACTCCGTTCTCATCCAGTGGGATGCGTCTAAGGCATTTTTGAGGGGCATCCTCATTGCTGAAATAACTCAAATCAAGCGGGCCTCGTCTGGGCTGAGGGAGGAATTGGAGCCTCAGGTGCAGGCATTGGAACAGAAATTTATGCAAGACACTAACGACTCCACCAGGGAGACATGGCAATCTGCTCAGTATTCTTATGAGCACTTGCTATCCTCTTCGGCGGTGAAAAAAAGGTTCTTCTCGAGACAAGCATTCTTTGTGGAGGGGGAATGCACAGGCCGCCTGTTGGCTAAGATTGCTAACTCATACAATCATGCTCCTGTCATAGGAGCGATTAAATCCCACTATGGCGGCCTTGTGTAATCCCTGAATTTGGTGTTACAGGAGCTGGCCTTGATGCCTCCTTTTTTAAATGCTTAGGGGTTCAAGTAACAGCAACTATTAAGGACTATAGCAGTCTTAATATATCCCCCCTCCTCCAACGCTTTCAGGATCGCATTAAAACATGGAAGTCTCTACGACTATCAGTGGCAGGGAGAGTAAATTTAATTAAAATGATTTTCATGCCCCAGCTACTCTACTTCCTCCATAACTCCCCGCGGATGATCCCTTTAAAAACATTTAGAATTGTTAACTCCATATTCCGTACTTTAATATGGCAAAGCCGTACTCCCAGAATAAGGCTTGAGCATCTGCTGCATCCTAAGGATGATGGCTTGGCTTTAGCAAATCCCTGGTTATACTATCTATCGGCCCAATTACAACACCTTATTGGGACGATGCAGAGGGAAAGTGGGCAAGAGGTTACCACTGGCTGCTCGTCGCTTTGTATGATGCTGCATACAGTACGAAGAGAATCAATTCCTTCAGCTCTGGAGGCCCAGGCATTCGGTAAATCCCATAAACTGTACCCGACGTATAAGCTCCTCCCGAAAACATGTGTAGCCATGTTCTCCCTTGGGAGTGGCTGGTAGTTGTGGTTCACCTTCTGGCTGCCCTCAATCCCACCATATCTCACACATCCGAAGTCACTCAACAGGCTGGCTTTTGTTTTTGTTTGTTTTATTAGGGGATTAACTTGGATGGGGAAAAGGGGTGACTGTGGTATTCCCCAAAGAATTACTTTACACAGGACCAACTATTTACACAATTGTATTTACATCTCTACATCCTCCAGCACTTCACTTGCAGACTGTTACTTCTCTCTGACCTGAAGGGAAATTTATCAGGCTCACTTAGCTCCTTTCTCTTCACCGCAGCTAGCGCACGGTGAGGCTTGCACTCGATCAGCAGGGCCTCCCGGACCACCCATTACAGGCCAGGGTCAAGGACCCCTAAAGTATAGCTTAGTATGTTGGTACTAGCTTGGCCTTTGATGGACTACAACTCCCAGCCCATCCCTCTTCCAGACCACACAAGTCTGCTTTCCTCTCCATGACACTCCTTCCCCTGAATGGCTCCTGAGACCTCCACAGACTGTCCACTATTCCTCTCCCAGCCTGCTCCAGGACTTCTCCTCCAGCTCCCAGGGTCTGTCATTCACCAACTCCAGTGGATACTTTAAAGTGTCCTCAGTAGCACCTCTGCTGTTCTCCTACTCCCTTGTGCTGCTCCAGGAATCAACTCCATTCACTACAACCGAGTCTCCAGGCCTCAAGGTCACCCCTCCCCCCGCAAACTGGGGGCTCCTTCCCAGGTAGAGGCCTCCACAGCACCTCTGCTACATCTTCATCACTTCCACCCGAACTCTCCTCCCACCTGCTGGCAAATCACTGTATTTAAAGGAGGCCTGCCCTCTGCCAAATCCAGATTGGGGATTGGTAAGGGCTCCTTAACATACACAGCAAGTGACACATCCTCATCCATCACCCCTTCCAGCACTTCCTGTAACCAGGGGAGGAGTATCCAAGGGGTGTCCCTCCCTGCAATCTCCAGCCTACTCTAAGCCACTTCCCTGCCCAGATCAAAACATTCAAGCCTGCAAGTTACATCAGGCCTGACTAAATTTTGCCTCTTCTAGCAAAAAGACCTTCACAAATAATGCCTACAACTTTGGGGGTGCTACACTCAACCCCCCTCCCCCCAAAATCAGCTAGTCTCCAGCTGAAATTTACAAAAAATACCTACTGAGCCCAGGAACTGGGCATCCCAAAGTCAAAAGAGTTAAACAAGGGAATAGGTGCAAGGCCAGGCACTGAGTCTGTATAACTGGAAAAATAGTGGCGAATCTGCAGCTGGGCAGCACTCCTTTGGAGGAGCCGTATCCAAAAGACTGAAAGAACAAGAAGAAGGTGCAGATGTTAACAAATGTATTATACAAGGTAGAGCTTAACAACTCACATGTATGAAGAAAATGACAAGCAAGTCTGCAGGGAGATAAACCAGGCAGCAAAGTCCGTGGTGTAGCGTAGTCTCTGTAGTGCTGGTCCACAAGGTGGTGTTCCGGAAGAGCCGAAGTGACGGCCGGCCATTGTCAACATCCGCTCGTTCGTGAGAAGTCCGGAGTCCAGGGAGACAGCATAAACAGCGTCCTACGTCACCAAAATGTGACGAGTTTCTGAGCGTGCAGCCTGTGATGGGAACAGCAGGCGCGCTCTTTCCTCAGGCATATCCTGGAACGGGTTATTGCTGCTATATATCGGGAAGGGGGACACCTAGTGGTATAATGTCGGTACTAATCTCATAGTAGTTGAATGCATATATAATATATAAAAAGTTATAAGTATACAAGTTAAAAATAGAGATTCAATCATCCTGCAATAAAAATATATATGTGTATGTATGAAAGGATATAGAATATTATTTAAAAAACAACTTCATCTATAAAAAGTATATAAAAACATATATAAAACAATCACTCAAGTACATTTATATTAAAAAATGCATCTATGTGTGTGTATAGGGGTACAGACTCCCACTGTGCATATACACATGTGTACACACTTATATGTACCCTGTTGACATGTTACTACACTATGAAGAAACACTTATGATAAAATACATATACACAGGCACATGGGTATATGAAACCAGTAAAAACAAAAACAAAAAACAAATAGATGTGTACAATAAACGCAGAAAGAACCTCATATAGACCCTATATTCCATACTTAGATGAGTATATGTTGAAACTGAATATTGTGTACCATATATACTTACTATCAGTAGACCCGCCACCCCCATGGACAATAGGTAGACATACATAAACCTGAAGACAAGTAAACAGAAGTTAGCAAAAAGGATGAATAGAAGACTTATAATATCGTGGCTATCTCAATAGTCTCATTTAACCCTCCAGGTGAGAGGGCATCGAGGTTATAGATCCAGAAGGTCTTCCTGGCGCAGAGCTTCTTAAAACGCTCTGCACCAGAGAGAGATCCCGAAACTTGTTCAATGACCCAGACCTCTAAGCCCTCAGTAGACTTTTTATGGACTTCGGCAAAATGACGAGGCACACTGTGTATATCCTTGCCTTCCTCAACTAATCTTCTGTGTTTGCCGAAGCATTGGCGTAGTGGGCAAATAGTGCGGCCAACATAAATGAGGCCGCAGGGGCAAGTGAGAGCATACACTACGTAGTCAGATGAGCAGTTGAAAAAAACATCCAACTTATACGTTTTCCCTTTATAACAGAAGGACCTACGTCCATGTTTGACAAAATGACACATTTTGCAAAGGGCCTTCCGACACTGGTACATCTCTACCAATGGAACAAGAACTAAAGGGTTGGATTGTGAGCAGGACGGTCTGATTTTGCTAGGAGCAATTTTATTTTTAAGATTGGGAGCTCTTTTATATGTTACCCTAGGGCGTTCAGGTAGGAGAGAACCCAAGTGGGGATCAGTACGTAGGATGTCCCAATGTTTCGAGAAAATCCTTTCCATCTTTTTATATTGTGAATGAAAGGTGGTGATAAATCTATAAGATGAATCACTACTACAATTTTTAACTTCTGGTGGTGGTTTTCCATTTTGATACTGATTACAAGCTTGGTCAATGAGAGATAATGGGTATTGTTTATCTAAAAATTTTTCTTGAAGTAGACTACTCTGAGTGGTGTAATCACTATTGAGTGTGCAGTTCTGTCGTAACCAGCAGAACTGTCCTTTGGGGATATTGTTAATCCATTTAGGATAGTGACAACTATTATAGTGCAAAAATGAGTTGCCCGCGGTAGGCTTGGTATAGTTTTTGGCACAGATGTTCCCATCTTCGTGTCTTAGATCTAAGTCAAGAAAAGCAAGATAGTTGGGATCTGCTACAAAAGAAAATGTGAGTCCATAGGGATTGTTGTTACAATATTCCACAAATGAATGGATATGCTCGTGGGGGCCATCCCGAATAATAATGTCGTCTATATAGCGACCATAGAAGACGACATTACCAGAAAAGGGACTATTGTGCCAGATATAGTTGTTCTCCCAATAGCCCATGGCCAGGTTGGCATATGATGGAGCAAAATTGGCCCCCATAGCTGTCCCTTGTGTCTGAAGAAAAAAGTCATCCTCAAAACTAAAATAGTTGTGGGACAAACAAAAATTAGTGGCATTAAGGAGGAAGGAAGCCTGTCTGGGGTTAAGAAGGGGATCATTAGAAAGATGGAATTCCAGAGCCCTAAGTCCAAAATCATGGGGAATAGAGGTATATAATGAATTAACATCTAGGGATAACCACATATAGCCTGGTTCCCACTTGTATGGGGTAAGTAACTCCAGTAAGTGTGTGCCATTCCTGATATAAGACTGTAATTGATGTACTATTGGTTGAAGGAAAAAAAAAATCGATATATTGACTAAGCCCAGAGGTCACACTCTCCATAGCAGCGACTATGGGTCTGCCTGGAGGGGATGTGGGGTGTTTGTGAACTTTGGGTAAGTGGTAAAAATATGGTATTTTGTAAAAATCTTTCCGTAGAAAGGCAGCCTCTGATTTGGTGAGAATACCATCAGCAAGAGCTGACTTGACCAGAACATCTAGTTCTTGGGAAAAATCCTTTGTGGGATCACCACGGAGTCGAGTGTAAGTAGTATTGTCAGACAACAATCTGTAAGCCTCAGTAGTGTATTTTTTTCTGTCCATCACTACTATCCCACCCCCATTGTCAGCAGGTTTGATAACAATATTTCTGTTATCCATTAGTGTATCAAGAGATTTTATTTCTGCAGGGGAAAGGTTATTATGATAGTGATGTGTACATGTGGTGGATTGACACATACGTAGAAGATCCGCATATACAACCCTATAAAAGGATTCCAGGTGCGGTCCCTTAGCATGCGCTGGATAAAAAATAGATTTAGGTCTAAACTGTGAATGTATAATGGGTGGAGAAGTACTGAGGTGCTGGGTGAAGAGATCTAATGTGTCATCATAAGCAGGTAAAGATGCAAGTAGCTCCAAGGGATCATCACCAGAGTCAAAATCAAATATATTAATGAGGGAATCAGAGGGGGGATCTGGGATGGGTGTAACAACTAATGGTTGCTTGGATTCCCTCATGGTATAGTATCTTTTGTCAGGTTACCCAGTCAGGTTACGGATATATTTATTAAGATCTTTAAATAACTGAAAGGAATTGGGTCTGTTCGTAGGAGCAAAATTTAATCCCTTACTAAGGAGAGATCTATCCGCGTGTTAGGAGAAGACTGCTAAGGGTTAATGTGGAGTCAGTTTGTTGTGGATTCCTCTAATTCCTGGGTGAGCAGCCCTATTTAAACTTCCTGCTTCCTGTAAGCAAATGCTGTCCGTTCTACAGCGTATCCGTGTTCCTGAGCGACCCGTCCTGAGCTACCTGTTACCTGTGACCCGGCCTGAACCCGCATCTGCTTGAACTCTGCCTGCACCGACCCCAGCTTGCCTACGACCACTCTTCTGTCTGATCCCTGTGTACTTCAATCTGCTTGCCTGTTAACGACCCTGCCTGCACTTGACCATCCGACTGCCTGCTCCTCCTGTACAGCTCTGCCCGCATGTTATCGACCCGGCCTGTCTCACTACTCTTCCATCTTGCACGACCTTCTGGACGACATCTTACCATCACAAGTGTCCTATCCAGCCCTCGTGCTCCCCTGTGCTCCAGCGCTCCCTGTCTGCTCTATCAGGGGTTCTGGAACCAGGGCCGTAAGAGAGGTTGCCTTCTGCATAAGCCAGACTCCACCACCAGGTACGTGACACCGCGTCACTAAGTGTATGTGCGGATAAATTAAAAATCTTTACAGTTTTCGGAGTTTGGGGGTGTGTGGCATTTGTCTTGGAGCGTCCTCCCCTACAGCCTCTCCTGTGAATTTTCGTTTTCTGGAGCTGGCGAGGGGAGGACTTGGGACTAAAAAAATTACTTCAGTAGAGGTGGGTATGTTTGAGGGAAAGGAAAAACCTTCAACTATTGGATCAGAAGATTCTGTAGCCGTATTGACGGGTACAGAGGTGGACTTTGGGGACAGATGTGAACTCCTAGGACGTGTGGATCTATGTTTAATATGTGAAGGGGGTTGTATTTTACCACTAGGGGCCCCCTGAGTTGATACATCAGGTAGAGCCACAGTGGAAACTGGAGAATGAGGGTTAACAAGCTGGGAATGGGGAGCTGCATTGGTAGTGGAGGGCTGGGAATTGGGAACAGCATTGGTGGTAGTGGGTATGCTATCACCATTGGATATGCATCTGTTGTAAAATCCACTAAGGTCTGACAACAACTGATTGTGTTTTTGGATCCTATTAGGGGGTGTTACGAAGTTTGGGTTGGGAACCCTGAGAGTTACGAGGACCAGAAGCAGATGAAAGAAGGGGACCAGATGAAGTTCGCGAGGTAGGATGAGGATTAGGGAAATGAGGCAACAATGGTTTTGGGAGGGGGGGGGAGGTTGTGGGTGGGTAGTGCTCTCTTGTGCCAAGAGAACACTATTATTATTGTAGTCGTCTATATCTCTTCTAAATTTGCCAAGCTTGGATTTTATTAGTGAATCCTCCTTATGTTTGGTATTACGTTTTAGGGTATTTGGCCATGTAGAAGGGATGGAGAGATTATATGAGGAGATGTCTAAAGCTAACATCTGTATTTCATGGGTCAATTTATGAAATTTATGTGATCTCTGTTCTACAAGTATGGTCATCCATTTGGATGTACAAAATTCTGATATTTTTCCCATTCTTTACGGCCCTGAGGGTCCCGAAATGTACAATCCTTAAGAACCCTAAGGCCTCCGGGGGATATCTTAGCATCCAGATAGAGTTTAAGAAAAAAGCGGTCCCACCAATGTTGATTGGCGTGCTTAATAAGTCTCTCCAGATGTCTAAAATGGCCGCCCAATATGTGGCGGTTTTTTCCAGTGAGGGTGGCACTGGGAGAAAAGGTCAGGGGAGAAAGGACTGTAAACAAATCATCCAAATTTGTGTATTTATGGGTTTCTATGGCTTTAAAAATATCCATAATACAAAATTATTTGAATATAAATTGATTATGTGTAAATGTAAATGGTGAAGATAAATAAGTAAATCCAAAGAATGTATGTATGTAGGTGCACACAACTAAACATATAAATAAAGCTGTAGTAACAAAATCAATATGATAGAAAATTAGTAAAATAATACATATGAATTATCATAATATGTCATTATGATGGATTATGTAAAACAGGGGTATCAAAGCATAGGGACATACCAGTGAGTCCAGGCCTGGTCTGCTGCACTAAATTGGCAGGCAAAAGATTTAAACAAGGGAATAGGCGCAAGGCCAGGCACTGAGTCTGTATAACTGGAAAAATGGTGGCGAATCTGCAGCTGGGCAGCACTCCTTTGGAGGAGCCATATCCAAAAGACTGAAAGAACAAGAAGAAGAAGGCGCCTCTAGGTGCAGATGTTAACAAATGTATTATACAAGGTAGAGCTTAACAACTCACATGTATGAAGAAAATGACAAGCATGTCTGCAGGGAGATAAACCAGGCAGCAAAGTCCGTGGTGTAGCGTAGTCTCTGTAGTGCTGGTCCACAAGGTGGTGTTCCGGAAGAGCCGAAGTGACGGCCGGCCATTGTCAACATCCGCTCGTTCGTGAGAAGTCCGGAGTACAGGGAGACAGCATAAACAGCGTCCTACGGCACCAAAATGCGACGCGTTTCTGAGCGTGCAGCCTGTGATGTTACTAAAATAGTTGTGGGACAAACAAAAACGTATCAGTTGGATGGTTTTTTCAACTGCTCATCTGACTACGTAGTGTATGCTCTCACTTGCCCCTGCAGCCTCATTTATGTTGGCCACACTATTTGCCCACTACGCCAACGCTTCGGCAAACACAGAAGATTAGTTGAGGAAGGCAAGGATATACACAGTGTGCCTCGTCATTTTGCCGAAGTCCATAAAAAGTCTACTGAGGGCTTAGAGGTCTGGGTCATTGAACAATTTTCGGGATCTCTCTCTGGTGCAGAGCGTTTTAAGAAGCTCTGCGCCAGGGAGACCTTCTGGATCTATAACCTTGATGCCCTCTCACCTGAAGGGTTAAACGAGACTATTGAGATAGCCACGATATTATAAGTCTTCTATTCATCCTTTTTGCTAATTTCTGTTTACTTGTCTTCAGGTTTATGTATGTCTACCTATTGTCCATGGTGGTGGCAGGTCTACTGATAAGTATATATGGTACACAATATTCAGTATCAACATATATTCATCTAAGTATGGAATATAGGGTCTATATGAGGTTCTTTCTGCGTTTATTGTACACATCTATTTGTTTTTACTGGTTTCATATACCCATGTGCCTGTGTATAGGTATTTATCATAAATGTTTCTTCATAGTGTAGTAACATGTCAACAGGGTACATATACGTGCGTACACATATGTGTATATATGCACAGTGGGAGTCTGTACCCCTATACACACATATAGATGCATTTTTTTAATATAAATGTACTTGAGTGATTGTTTTATATATTTTAAATAATAATCTATATCCTTTTATACATACACATATATATTTTTATTGCAGGATGATTGAATAATCTCTATTTTTAACTTGTATACTTATAATTTTTTATATATTATATATGCATTCAACTACTATGAGATTAGTACCAACATTATACCACTAGGTGTCCCCCTTCCCGATATATAGCAGCAATAACCCGTTCCAGGATATGCCTGAGGAAAGAGCGCGCCTGTTGTTCCCATCACATGCTGCACGCTCAGAGACGCGTCGCATTTTGGTGACGTAGGACGCTGTTTATGCTGTCTCACTGTACTCCGGACTTCTCACGAACGAGCGAATGTTGACAATGGCCGGCCGTCACTTTGGCTCTTCCGGAACACCACCTTGTGGACCAGCACTACAGAGACTACGCTACACCACGGACTTTGCTGCCTGGTTTATCTCCCTGCAGACATGCTTGTCATTTTCTTCATACATGTGAGTTGTTAAGCTCTACCTTGTATAACAAATTTGTTAACATCTGCACCTAGAGGCGCCTTCTTCTTCTTGTTCTCAAAGTCAAAAGAGGGCGGGGATAAGGGAACCAACTGGGAAAGAGGGGACATGCAAAATTGTACAAATAAGTTAGTTACAAAAATATATCACCACTATTGTTTTTGCAATTATTTACACCAGGCGAAGGCAACCTGGGGCCCTGCAGCTGTTGAAGAACTACAAGTCCCATCATGCCTCTGGGAGTAATTGTAACTGCCAGCCTTGCAAAGCCTCATGGGAAATGTAGTTCCACAACAGCTGGAGGGCTACTGGTTGCCTACCCCTGATTTACACTATACAGTTTATCGCATTTCCTAACTACAGAGCCCTGCAGCTAATCACATACCACATACTATACATTTCTTGAGTGAGAGCACTTCTCCTGAAAGAGAAGCCCTCTACTCGCCTAATTAGTAGTTAAAAGTTGCTGTTGGCTTGACTCTCGACGGATGGGGATGAATAGCCGTTCCATCCCAAAAATCCTAAGAGAAGGGGAACACAACTATCTAAAACTAACAAACAGCCTACCAGGAGGGGGTTATTAGCCTCCTGATAGAGCACATAATAAACATGAGTCTTTCTTTGTGCTTCTTTCACCTGCCTGCACTGCCAGTGAGGGGTTATGAGCCCACCGCAGGAGCAAAAAGAAAGAAAGTCAATGATGCAGAGTTGTTCTGTAAGGTTCCTGATGGGAGGAGCCCCTCCCCGGACAACAGGTATTAACGATAGAACAAAAAAAAAAACAGGGCAAGACCTCACCCGAGTGTCCTTCAATGGCTAGTCTCTTCCACTGGGCACCGCGTGGCAGGCTGGTCTTGTCCTGCAATTCAGGGGAAGGTGCACATCCCTCTTCATAATCAGCAGTCTCTGGATGTGCCTACATTTGCTGTAGCTCCAATAGTCCTTAAACATAGTAATGGGGATTGGGCAATCTCTTCCGTCCTCCCCCTTCCTCCCAAACTGGTATTGAAAAGCTCCTTGCGGGCTGGTTGGGCTTCATGATCAGTACACAGTCTCTCTTTATAGACAGCCCAAGGTTCCACACCTTTTTCAGCTCCATGAACCTCTCCCAACAGCTGTTCTCTGGACCCTGCAAGGGCTTGGGTACATGCAGATAGTCCCATGTCATGTTGTCTTCCCACTCCTCTCTCAAGCTCTCAACAATGTCCATGACATGGGGTGGGACGTAGGGGTAGTCCAGACCCCACTCCAAAGCAACCTGGCGTTGGACCTCCCTCTGGTACCTGGAGAACCTGGGTAAACTGACACGGTTCCCCTTCCCAGGCCTAACTTGGGTAGCTGGGGACCTTACCACCATTTGCCGGTATGTGGGTGCTCTGGTCTGGGTAGTGGAAGGCCTGTTTAGGAAAGTCTGGTAGCGGACACTAGGGGTACCTGCAGCTGATCTGGTGTCTTGAGAGAGCTCTGTCTCATACTCATCAGAGAAATAGATGACTGGTGAACTTCCTGTCTCTGGCTTCTCATCCGACCCTTCACTTGGAGAAGACCACTCCACCAGGTGCTCCAATGACCCATATTCAGCCAGCAGCCTGGGTGACCCCCAGTCTATGGCCCTTTTCCCGACATCTTCAGCTGGCTCACTAGGGGGCGCCTTCCCTCCATCACTGACTCCGGCCCTGCTGGGATGTCTACAGTAGGGGAGACAGCCCCCACTCAGCAGTACTCACTGGTTCCAGGTCTCCGACCTGGCCGCAGGCCATGACAGTGTCTCCTTCCCCCTCATCTTTGATCTTCACAGGGGAGCCACTGGGCCGTAGCTCTACCCTGCCTTCAGACAACGACATTAGGTCCGATCTGGCCTTCTGGGATTTCCGTGGCTGCGGACGGGATAGCCCTGTTTGCAAGTCCACACAGTAATACTGCGGCTCCTGCTGGGTAGATACCCGCCGGGTGAGCAGATCACAATGGCAGCACCGGGCCCAGGCAGTGACGTGAGTATTCAACAGTCCGGGCATACAAGACACAGCCGCTCCATGCCTTCAATGACTCCCAGGGCAATGCCCCCGCTTGGCTCCAATCAAACCCCTGTGTCAACCAGGGTCCGTTCCAGCCTATCCGGAAACTAGGTCAGCACTGGTACAAGTTTCTCACCTTCCGCCATCTCTCTCCACGTGGTGACTGCTGCTAGTCGCAAGCACGCTGACTCTTCCAGGTGGTGGCGCCACCCCCATGTTCCCAGACAAGCTGGCGCCAAATGTCCTGATAAGCAGGCTTGCTGCGTGTCACGAAGCTGTAACCCCTTGTGTGAAAGACGAAACTTTACAGACACACTGACGCTAGCAGGACTTTTCCAGACTTGCTGGTGGTTGCCGGTAGCAACAGCAAATTGTAGTAGCCACAGTTTTGCTGGACAGTTCCTTAACAGAGTCTCTCTTTGTTCAGCAGAACCCCCCCCCCCCCCCAGCATACTTTTACTGCAGGCAGGGATTGGAACAGACATTTGAAAAGTACTTGTAATGCCCAGCTTTAGCAGAACGCTGGGCACATTTGTAATCCAGTGGTCCGGCCGTAGCATGGCACAGGACATATTTGTAATCCATGGGCGCGTTCTCCCGAGGTGATTGCCATGGGTAATGACACATGGTACAGAGTCACTGAATTGCAGGATTAGAATAAGTGTCCGTCCCCAGCGCTGGTTTGGAGCAAGTGTGTAAGCAGGCAGCAATAGTAATGGCGGCTCCCGCTGGTTGCTATGGACAATGGCACACTTATTTTAGCACAGTTCAAGGGCTGAGCACACAAGCTTTTCCACAGTCAAGTCTACATCGACAATAAAACACAATCACATACCCCTGCTCAGTTCTCTTGAGGTTGCAATGGGCGATGACTGGCAGCCTTACAGGTAAATCCCAGAAACAAGCCCCCAAATGTAGCCATGTTCTCCCTTGGGAGTGGCTGGTAGTTGTGGTTCACCTTCTGGCTGCCCTCAATCCCACCATATCTTACACATCCGGAGTCACTGAACAGGCCGGCTCTTGTTTTTTTTGTATTTAGGGGATTAACTTGAATGGGGAAAAGGGGTGACTGTGGGATGCCCCAAATAATTACTTTACACAGGACCAACTATATACACGAATACATATATATCTCTACGTCCTCCAACACTTCACTTGCAGACTGTTACTCCTCTCACTGCTCTCCAGCACTTCACTTGCAGACTAACTCCTGACCTGAAGGGAAATTTATCAGGCTAACTTAACTTCTCTCTCTTTACCCCTAAAGTGTAGCTTAGTACGTTGGTGCTAGCTGGGCCTTTGATGGACTACAACTCCCAGCCCATCCCTCTTCCAGACCACACCGGTCTGCTTTCCTTTCCGTGACACCCCTTCCCCTGATTGATTCCTGAGACCTCCACAGACTGTCCACTATTCTTCTCCCAGCCCGCTCCAGCACTTCTCCTCCAGCTACCAGGGTCTGTCACCGACTTCAGTGGATATTTTAAAGTGTCCTCAGTAGCACCTCTGCTGTTGTCCTACTGCCTTGTGCTGCTCCAGGAATCAACTCCACTCCTGGCTGCACCTGGGTCTCCAGGCCTCAAGGTCACCCCTCCCCCCAGACTGGGGGCTCCCTCCCGGGTAGAGGCCTCCAAAGCACCTCTGCTACATCTTCATTACTTCCACTCGAATTCTCCTCCCACCTGCTGGCAGATCACTGTATTTAAGGAGGCCTGCCCTCTGCCAATCCAGATTGGGGATTGGTCAAGGCTCCAGCGAGTGACACCTCCTCATCCATCCCCCTTTCCAGCACTTTCTGGAATCAGGGGAGAAGTACCCAAGGGGTGTCCCTCCCTGCAATCTCCAGCCTACTCTGAGCCACTCCCCTGCCCAGATCAAAACATTCAGGCCTGCAATTTACATCAGGCCTGACTAAATTTTGCCTCTCCTAGCAAAAAGACCTCTACAAAAATGCCAGGGGGTGACAGGATTCATGGAATATAGCCCTATGTGGTTAAATGAGACCTACTTGGAGCTGGCAAAGGTGCAACATGGTGCTAAGTGGCTGGGGTATGGAGTGATGTATCTTAGCCAAGTTTTTAAGAATAAAGTATTGTCACCCTTTGAGGAATTGCAGGAGACATTTAATCTACCAACATCTATGCATTTTTACTATATGCGGTTGAGGCATGCAGTGATAGCGCAGGGCAGATCATCTGAGTGGACTTTGTCCCCAACGCCCTTGTTCACACTAACCAGAGACGCAGAGACTACAATATCTAAATTAGTGCAGCGCTAAATATAAGCATAGGTTTCATCACCAAAATACATCATGTCAATAAATAGCAAGTGAGTGAATCATAAGTACATTAAATTCATATATCAAAAAAGTTCATAAGTATCCAAAAGGAAGTGTATAAATCATAAATGTATTAAAATTCATATATTAAAAAAGTTCATAAGGAACAAGTCCATAGAGCAAGTGCATCAAAGGGTACATACAGGAACCCAAATAAATAAAGTGACAATGTGCATAGATGAATGAAGACTGAGATGACAGAACTTGATTATTTCATCATTGACACACTCGGACCATCGTGGTATTGCACTGATCCCAAGGGCCCCTGTGGTCAGGAGACCAAAAGGACTTGCATTGATGAGTCAGGTGTACATCACAACACAGGTCAGTTTGAAGCATAAAGTGCCTGCTCCATGTGATAGATGGTTGCTACACAGTTACTAGAGTACAAGACAATGTACACACAGGACCGTTTGGTCCGCTCACCCAAACCTCTGGCAGGCAGCTTGTAACAGATCAAACTCTGAAGGTTGACAATCCACTCTCCACATGGGGGGCTGGTTGGAGGAGGATTCGGGCTGCAACCGTCACTGTAGGTCCAGTCAGAAGTAGCAGGGTGGAAGTGTGTGTAAGAGCTGGTCTCTGTGGAGCCGCATTACAGTGTGCCTTGTCAAAGATGGATGCCGCTGTTCTTCCAGGCATTCTGTGCATGCGTGGGAGTGGTGCGCCGCATCAGTAGGGCGGTGACGTGTCCTACATGTTTAGTCCAATCAGCTTGAGCTTCTTCATGGATGGGAGGGGCTAGCATCCCCAGAAAAGTAATAGAGGGGGAAATCTTCCAATGGGGACACTAGTTTGACCTGGAGGCCAAGGAATTCCCTTAAATTGCTGGGATTTCTTCTCACTTCCTGTTTGGCTATGGGACAGGAAGTGTAGGGAAATCTCTGCAATGGGACAAAGATGGCAAAAAAAAATAAAATAAAAAAAAATCGGAGGTTGTAACCTTCCCTTGCTCCATCTAATTTTTTTTAAAAAAAGTTTTGCCTATAGTTCTACTTTAACCAGTTCCCAACCTAGCTATAGCTGAAAGACGGCTAGAGTGTGGCCTTACATTGCCATCTTCCCATGATCTCACTGCCAGCATGCCCCCTGCATCCTTAGGACACGGCTGATCACAGATCGGGGGTAAAGGGCCAATCACGTGATCAGCTGTGTCCAATGACAGGTGATCACAATGTAAACACAAGCTGGTTATCGGCATTCCTTTTCCTCATGTTGACAGTGTAAGGAGAGCCGATAACTGGATTGTGTGAAAGGGACATCTACACTGATAATCAGTGTCCTGATTATCAGTTCAGTCCCATCAGTGCTGCCAATCAGTGTCTCCTCATCAGTGCAGCCTATCAGTGCAAGTCAGTGAAGGAGAAAAATTACCTGTTTGCAAAATCTTGAAAAACGTTTTTATTTTTTCAAAATGTTCAGTCTTTTTTAATTTGTGTAACAAACAATAAAAAACCAAGTGGTGGTTAGATACCACCAAAAGAAAGCTGTACTTGTGTGAAAAAATGATAAAAATGTCATATGGGTAAAGTGTAGCATGACTGCGCAATTGTCATTCAAAGCGTGAAACCGCTGAAAGCTGAAAATTGGCTCGGGTAGGAAGTGGGTTGAAATTGCCCAGAGGGCAAGCGGTTCAATAGACTTCGATTTAGGTTTAATAGGATATTTATAAAGCAGTAATGTTTTTCATAATGAAAAGTCACTTCTTCAGACAGAATGTGTAACACAGACTTGTTTGATGTTGGGCTAGTCACTCATTCTAACAGCTCAGGTTAGAATTGAATACAGCAAGTTAACTGTATTAACTGTTAAGTTAAAGTATTATTGGTTACGTTTATCCACAATGACCACATTGATGGTTAACAGCTCTAGGTAAGGCAGTCTAAAGGCTCACAAATGAATAAGGCTAAGTTTACACATGTAGCAGACCTTGCTGTCCCTCTGAAAAGTAATCTATAGTGGAACAATTATCAGGAGGTATTTGCCAGGCAGTTGTGGCCCCCATTCACTTGAATGGGGGTATAGCTTTTGCTACAGCATGTGTAAATCCCAGTTCACCCGTCTTTGCAGTTTAGGTAAAAATGCAGCTCAACCGCCTATTTTTACTGTCCTCTCAATCACAAGTTTATACAAACCCCAATATCCTCTTTTCTAGGTAGATTTAAGACTTCCACTGCACTCCCTCCTGCTCCTTTCCATCACTTTTTCAACCCAAAGACAGTTAAAATGATTTTAGTGTTGGGGATAAAACTTACCCACTAACACTGACCCCTTTTTTACTGTGAAACCCAGATAACTATTCTGAAACAGATGCATCATCTATGTTTTTATTACTAACAAGATACAAAAAAAAATATCCAATATTTTATCCCTGATAGATTTTAATACTTGTTTTAGATCACTAGATGGCACTGCTTCATCAGTTTTTTTAAGTCCAAAGCTGAGGTTATAGTATGCATGCATGTGTGTACATATATGTAGCAGCACATATTGTAGAGCAGCAGTGTTTTTTAAAATATTCTGTCTGGAACCAACAACCATGCCATGTTCAGTGTTTGGCTGAAGCCATTTATTATCAATCAACTGTGTTTACTCTTTTTAAATTATAATGACAACAGAAACTACCCAAATGACCCTGATCAAAAGTTGACATACCCTGGTGATTTTGGCTTGATAACATGCACACAAGTTGACACAAAGGGGTTTGAATTGCTATTAAAGGTAACCATCCTCCCCTGTGATCCGGTTGCTTGTAATTAGTGGGTGTGTATAAAAGGTCAATGAGTTTCTGGATTCCTGACAGACCCTTGCATCTTTCATCCAGTGCTACACTGATGTTTCTGGATTCTGTGTCATGGGGAAAGCAAAGGGATTGTCAAAGGATCTTCGTGAAAAAGTAGTTGACCTGTATAAAACAGGAAAGGGATATAAAAAGATATCCAAGGAATTGAGAATGCCAATCAGCAGTGTTCAAACTCTAATCAAGAAGTGGAAAATGAGGGGTTCTGTTGAAACAAAACCACGGTCAGGTAGATCAACTAAAATTTCAGCCACAACTGCCAGGAAAATTGTTCAGGATGCAAAGAAAAACCCATAAATAACTTCAGAATTCTCTGAAAACATGTGGGGTGGTTGTTTCAAGATGCACAATAAGTCGGCACTTGAGGAAAGATTGGTTGCATGGTCGAGTTGTCAGAAGAAAGCCAATTACTACGCAAATGCCACAAAGTATCCCGCTTACAATATGCCAAACAGCAGAAAGACAAGCCTCAAACCTGGCAGAGTCATTTTGAATGATGAGACCAAAATTGAGCTTTTTGGCCACAACCATAAACTCTACATTTGGAGAGGAGTCAGCAAGGCCTATGAAACACGGAAGTGGATCGCTGATGTTTTGGGGAGGTGTGAGCTACAAAGGCACAGGAAATTTGGTCAAAATTGATGGCAGGAGGAATGAAGTATGTTATCAAAAAATTCCTAGAAGAAATTTTGAATTCACCAGGCAGGAAGCTGCGCATGTGACGTTCTTTGATCATTCCAACATGACAATCATCCAAAATACAAGGCCAAGTCGACCTGTATATCAGTCTCCTGACCTCAATATCATTGAGCCACTCTGGGGAGATCTCAGACGTGCAGTTCATGCAAGACAGCCCAAGAATTTCCAGGAACTGGAGGCTTTTTGCCAAGAGGAATGGGCAGCTTCACCATCTGAGAAGATAAAGAGCCTCATCCACCAATACCGCAAAAGACTTCAAGCTGTCATTGATGTTAAAGGGGGCAGTACACGGTATTAAGAACTGGGGTATGTAAACTTTTGATCAGGGTCATTTGGGTAGTTTCTGTTGTCATTATGATCTAAAAAGGGTAAACATAGCTGATTGAAAATAAATGGCTTCAGCCAAATACTAACCATGAGTGAAATAGATGTTTTTGTTCTCATTCATATTCTCTGAAAAAAGGCCAAGAAATCATAAATTCTGCCAGGGTATGTAAACTTATGAATATATATATATATATATATATATATATATATATATACACACACACACATACACACACACATACATATACGCACACACACAGTATCTCACAAAAGTGAGTATACCCCTCACATTTTTGTAAATATTTTATTATATCTTTTCATGTGACAACACTGAACATTTAAATGATACTTTGCTACAATGTAGAGTAGTGAGTGTACAACTTGTATAACAGTGTAAATTTTCTGTCCCCTCAAAATAACTTGTGTGAATGGTGAGCAGGTGTGTTAAATTTGGTGTTATCGCTCTCACTCTCTCATACTGGTCACTGGAAGTTCAACATGGCACCTCATGGCAAAGAACTCAGAGGATCTGAAAAAAAGAATTGCTGCTCTACATAAAGATGGCCTAGGCTATAAGAAGATTGCCAAGACCCTGAAACTGAGCTGCAGCATGGTAGCCAAGACCATACAGCAGTTTAACAGGACAGGTTGCACTCAGAACAGGCCTCGCCATGGTCGACTAAAGAAGTTGAGTGCATGTGCTCAGCATCATATCCAGAGGTTGTCTTTGGGAAATAGACGTAGGAGTGCTGCCAGCATTGCTGCAGAGATTGAAGGGGTGGGGGGTCAGCCTGTCAGTGCTCAGACCATACACCGCACATTGCATCAAATTTGTTTGCATGGCTGTAGTCCCAGGAGGAAGCCTCTTCTAAAGATGATGCACAAGAAAGCCCGCAAACAGTTTGCTGAAGACAAGCAGACTAAGGACATGGATTACTGGAACCATGTCCTGTGGTCTGATGAGACCAAGATAAACGTATTTGGTTCAGATGGTGTCAAGCGCGTGTGACGGCAACCAGATGAGGCGTACAAAGACAAGTGTGTCTTGCCTACAGTTAAGCATGGTGGTGAGAGGGCCATGGTCTGGGGCTGCATTGAGAGAACCATGAATGCCAACATGTACTGTGACATACTGAAGCAGAGCATGATCCCCTCCTTTCAGAGATTGGGCCACAGGGCAGTATTCCAACATGATAACGACCCCAAACACACCTCCAAGACAATCACTGCCTTACTAAAGAAGCTGAGGGTAAAGGTGATGGACTTATCAAGCATGTCTCCAGACCTAAACCATATTGAGTGTCTGTGGGGCATCTTCAAACGGAAGGTGGAGGAGCGCAAGGTCTCTAATATCCACCAGCTCCGTGATGTTGTCATGGAGGAGTGGAAGATGACTCCAGTGGAAACCTGTGAAGCTCTGGTGAACTTCCATGCCCAAGAGGGTTAAGGCAGTGCTGGAAAATAATGGTGGCCACACAAAATATTGACACTTTGGGCCCAATTTGGACATCTTCACTTAGGGGTGTACTCACTTTTGTTGCCAGCGGTTTTTCAAAATGAATGGCTGTGTGTGGAGTTATTTTGAGGGTACAGCAAATTTACACTGTTATACAAGCTGTACACTCACTAATTACATTGTAGCAAACTGTAATTTCTGCAGTGTTGTCACATGAAAAGATATAATAAAATATTTATAAAAATGCGAGGGGCGTTCTCACCTTTTGTGAGATACTGTATATATTAGGGCCGAAACAACTAATCGATTATGAAAATAGCTGTCAACTATATTCATAATTGATTAATCGGCCAGCATACAGAATGCAGTGCTTTTTTTGGTTCAATATACAGGCAGTCCCCTAGTTATGAACATCCGACTTATGAACGACTCCTACTTACAAACAGAGGGAGACAACAGGAAGTGAGAGGAAATCTCCCCCTAGGAAGGGAAATTCACTCCTGTAAGAGTTATTATGGGAAAAAGGTGTCTCCACTGATGCTTTATCACCAAGGTTTGTTTCCACAACAACCCAAAATTTTCAAAATCCAATTATCATTGGGACAGGAAGTGAGGTGAAATCTTCTGAACAGAAACATAGACAGCAAAACAAACATTATAAGGGTGTTAACCCTTCCCTATGCTATCCAAAAAGCTTAAAAATATTTGTTTCGGCTGAAGCTACACTTAAAAAATGTACCTGTTCCGACTTGCAAACAAATTTGACTTATGAACAAACCTACAGTCCCTGTCTTGTTTGTAACCCGGGGACCGCCTGTACTGCAATGGAGAAGCTGCAGAAAAGCATGTATTGCATTTTTGCAGCAATTTGCGTTTTTTTAATCTGCCCAACAAATTGGCCAAGAATATTCATAGGAAAAATCTTTATACATTCACTGAATGAAAGAATGTCGCTTGAAAATTTCACTTGCTTTTAACATTCAGTGTTAAAATGAATGTAATTTCTGCACAAAAACCACATACACTGTCGGAAAATTCCTTTGATCAAGAAGTTTTCTATTCTTCTCCTTCAAAAATTTCCCATCACTGTGGTCGAATATAAACATCGTTTTGACCCCACTAACGATTAAAAAAATCGAACAAACGTTCTTAAAATTAAATTTTTTTTTTAAGGAAGACTGTTTTTGCATAGCCAGCATATAATATATTACAGTTCTGTCTGAAAATTGGCAAGTTTACTTTTTTTTCTTTAAATAAAAAAAAATTGATCTCCGAGTCTGATATTTACCAGATTTAACCTCTAATAATATATACAGTACATCTCTTCTGTTATTCTCAGAGTGGATTAGAAATTTTGCTCCCTAACCATATAGTTGGTTATTTATATTTAGCACTGCATAGAGATATTTAACCGGTTCCCGACCGGCTCGCCTACATTTACTGCTGTAGTGTGGCTCTGAAGCGCCAATCGCCGTCTATAAATGGCGGCTCATGCGTGCGCACTCTGCAGAGTTGTGGCCGCGGCTCGGGCAGACTCTATCTCCGCCAGCAAGCCGCGCTTGCTTGACAGAGTAGAAAAATGGGGAACCGCCGATGTAAACACGGCGGTATGCCGCTCTGTCATGTAGCATGTCAAAGATCTACTGTTTCCTATACTTGGGATCAGTTAGATCTCTGGTGCCCCTGACAGCCCAGCCCCCTCACAGTTAGTCATGGGGCCCCCAAAACTGCAACCCAACTGGTGGACCTTGTGGAGAGATTCACAGCTGCTGAGGACTTGCTAACCCCTTCTGTGCCCCACTCCAATGTATCTAGGGGTGAAAGACTGTTCCAGGGTTCAAGGGTGTGGGGAAGATTGATCAGACTGCTGTTATGGCTAATGAGGCTATGGACTCTAGACCTGGACAAATGGCCAAAGAAGCCAGGAAGGTCTTTGAGACCCTTGAGATGACTGGTTATCGAACACATACAATGCTATCGTTGCCATGTGTTAGGTCATATTGTTGCAAACTGTCCCCTAAATGATGAATCAATGCAGTGTGATAATGCTTTTATTGAAAGACGCATATCTCTTTTTGCACAGGTGGCATGTACTGCATCACGTCAGGGTCGCATGGAAAAGCAAAGGTGTGTGATTTCTGTTGATGGAAAGCCAGTCACTGCACTGCTTGATTCTCTTGTGTTGTGACGTTAGTCAAAAGCAATTGTGTAAATCCTGCAAAATTACACTCTAGCACTATCGGGGTCATTTGCATTCATGGGGACACTCAGGACTACTGGACTGCGGTGGTTGAGATTGACACCCCTTGGGGCAGTGTGACACATTTATTGGGGGTGGTACCTTCACTGCTTCATGAAGCCCTATTGGAGAGATATTTTCCCCATTTTTGGAGTTTATTGGAAGGCACAGGGAGTCTGGAGGATAGAACTGCCCCTGCTGGGGAAGCACAGGAACGCTCACCAGACCATTTTTGCCAAATGGAAGGGGAGACTGTTGGCAGGATCGAGGAGAAGGAGACCCTCTTCCTTTTCCTGTAATGGCTGGGAAGACGGAGGAGCTGGAAGATAGCTCCCAGCTCGAGGTTAACGAACAAGAGGACATCTCTGACTCTAACAGTGAGAGTGGACAGAACGTGGGACCTGACTTAGAGGTCAGGAGAGAGGATTTTTGTACAGAGCAATTACGAGATGTCACCCTTATTAGAGCCAGACAAAACATTATTATGGATGGGGAACCTGCGAATCCTAAATGGGGGGGGGGGGGGTGTCTTTTCCCTACATGGCTCTTAAAAAATGTTTTTGTACCAGGTGGTAAAACACGGTGAGGACGAGGTAGAACAGCTAGTGGTTCTCAAACCCTATCGCCAGATGGTGCTAGACTTGGCCCACGGTCATATAATCGGGGGACATCTGGATATGGAGAAGACCAGGGAGAGAGTAACTCAGATTCTTCTGGCCCTGGATGTATGCAGATGTCAGGGAATACTGTGAATCATGCCCCGAGTGTCAAATGTCTGCACCATCACCTCATTTTTGCAGTCCGATTGTCCCACTCCCCATAATTGAAGTGCCTTTTGAGAGAATTGGCATGGATCTGGTGGGGTCAGTAGTAAAGTCTGCCCGGGGCCACCAGCACATTCTGGTAATCCTCAACTATGCGACACGCTATCCTGAAGCTATCCCCTTGCGGAATACCTCCGCTAAGACTATCACCAAGGAATTGGTCCAGGTATTTAGTCGTGTGGGGGTCCTAAAAGGGATTCTTAACAGATCGGGCACCCCATTTAGGTCTAGAGTTACTGAGGAATTGTGCAAGCTGTACAAAATCTCCCATCTCTGTACCTCTGTCTACCACCCCCAAATGGTTGGACTTGTGGAGAGATTTAATAAAACCCTCAAAAGTATGCTGAAAAAGGTGGTCAACAAAGATGGGAGAAATTGTGATTTTTTGCGGCCATATTTCGTTTGCCATACGAGAAGTTCCGCAGGCGTGTATGGGTTTTTCCCCACTTGAACTCTTGTATGGTAGACATCCCAGGGGACTGTTCGATGTCGCAAAAAAGGGATTTTTTTGTATAACTTACCGTAAAATCCTTTTCTCTGAGTTCACTGACAGACGCAGCCTTCTTATGACACATGGGGTTATGCTCATCCTACTAGGAGTAGCCTAGGCAAAACAAACAAAAGTGTAGGTTGGCCCCTCCCAGGGGGCCGTCCTCACCTTAGCATATAATCCCCCTGCTCTGTACAGCACATCAGTTCGTAACAAGCCGTACAAAACCAACGCAGAGGGGTGGGTGCTGCGTCTGTCAGTGAACTCAGAGAAAAGGATTTTACGGTAAGCTATACAAAAAATCCCTTTTTCTCTTCCGTTCACTGACAGACGCGGCCTTCTTATGACACATGGGGACGTCCCAAAGCTGTGCCAATCAAGAGGGGTGGGCAAATCATAACAACTGTACCCAACAGAAAAACGCCCTCTCAGGCGGCACTAACCGCGCCTATACTGCCGCTTGCAACACCTTGCGGCCAAAAGCAGCATCCGAGGATGCCGAAACATCAATTTTGTAAAACTTCGTAAACGTGTGCACTGAGGCCCAAGTAGCTGCCTTGCACACCTGAGACACCGAAGCCTGGTGTCTAAATGCCTAGGAAGTACTAACTGCCCTGGTGGAATGAGCCGTGACTGGGAACGGGGGAACATTACCCCGAATCTCATATGCATGAGTCACAGTCTTCCGTATCCAACGAGATACGGTAGCTGACGAGGGCGCCATACCTTTGCGCGACAAAAGGTCAGCAAAAATAAAGAATCAGACTTCCGAAAGGAAGCTGTAGAACTTAAATACACCCGCAAGGCCCTCACCACATCCAAAGAATGCAGCTCAACTTCTTTGGGATGTGACGGGTGCGGGCA
>BLSH010499655.1:290583-325224 GCA_018402905.1 Glandirana rugosa
TGGCCCCCCCCCCCCCCCCAAGTTGTCATTTTAAAGAGGACGTAAACCTAGATGGGGTTTACTTCCTCTACAGGTCCCCTGTAAATTAGAAGCATAATGGGCTACTATGCATCGCATAGTAGCCCATTATGTGCCACTTACCTGCAAACAAAGCCTGTGATGTCCAGCAATCTCCCCTGTGCAGGCTGCGCCCGTCTTCAGCCCCTCTTCCTTCCGGGGGTCGCAACTCCGGTGCTGTGACTGGCCGGAGTCGCGTGACGTCACTCCCACGCATGCGTGCGGGAGCTGCCAGTCACGGCACAGTGTCGGTGGAGAAACAGCACGGAGGCCGTTTCTTCACTGCGCATGTGCCGAAATTACATTGGCACGTGCAGAACACTGCATATCTCCTGAACCGTGCAGGTTTGGGAGATATGCAGGGCACCTACAGGTAAAAAATTGAAAATTATATAGAGCCTGAGGCTGGGTTCACACTTATGCAAATTGGATGTGGGTTTCTCCGCATCCAATACGCATGACAGGAGACTGTGACCGGCTCTTAATGGAACCGGTTCACACATCTCTGGGGCGACTGCGGAGCGCATTGCATAAGGGTCCTGCGAGTCTTTGGCTCCGTATTAGGTCCAAATTCAGGCAAAAATTTGGGCCCGATTCGTCCCTGAAACGGACAACAGGGACGCACTGGACCCCTGCTGTGAGCCGCTCTGCACAACAGCGTGAACCCAGCCTCAAGTATGGCCCCTGGCACCACCAGAGGGTCACACAATAGCAACACTTTCACACAATGCTGAAAACTTTGATACTGCTGCATTTTCAGCAGTGTTTTGCAATGCACACTGATTAAGTTGGAATACATCAAACCCCAGCATTGGTGTCATTGAGTGCAAAAAATAACCCCCAGCATCAGTTTCAGTGGCTGCAATAACACCCAGCAGTGCTGTCAGTGAATGCAATCATATCCCACAGAATTAATGCCAGTGGACACAATCCTAACCCACCAGTGTGACAAACGCGGGTAATTAGATCCCTGCCCTCTCCACTAACTCGTGTCAGATGTTTGTGGTTTGCTGGTAAAAAGAGAACTGACAACTGTCTTGGCATTTCCCTTTTTCTGTGGGATCAAAGGGGTGGGGCCATATGCCCCTGACCTCTAGAAAAGGATAAGGAGGGCCCCGTGGGGTGGATGTTAGTATAATGACCCTCCCTGGCACACAGTTTTTATACCATTATTCATATCTCCCAATATGTACAGGCTGCTTTCTTGAAACTGAGAAATTATTGTTCAGCATGGAATTGAGTGTGCAGAGATACCAGACACATGGTAGCTCAAATAAGCGTGTCACCCAGGAGGCATCTGACATCCATCTTCCCTCTAGTATGTCTGAACATGGGCATGCCTGGACTTAAGTCGTTCAGTATAAAATTCTGCATTCAAATATATACTTATTAATGTGTCATGTTCATGTCTGAATTTATGAATCATGTGTGGATTTCTTAAGTTTGGAATTGGGTAGGGGTCTCTGAAAGGTCACTTCTGCTCTGAATGCCCTTTTACAATCCTCATTAATTCTGGGCATCCTTTGATGACATGCTATGTATTAATAATGGATTTGGGTATAGTTTTATGATCGGCCTGGACAGCAGAAACAGACATCTGGCTGTGACTCAATTAGCCGTTTACAGCCCTGCACGGTCCCAGTGGTGGTTTCTGATGTATCTAAGCTGAGATAACGGTTCTTTTGAAATGAGCTTATGAACTCCGTGACTGAAGGGAGAAGGGAGTGAGTAAAACTACTTCTGCAATGTGTAGCTATTAGACCAAACTGTCATGGCTGATGTCTGATTGCTGAACAAGATAGCCGATAGCTATTGCTTTTTTGTGTGTCTAGTACGTGATATTGTTACACCCAGCATTTGTTGTTTACCTGGATCCAATCATAACCCCTTGTATTAGTGTCAGTGGATGCAATCATATCCCCCCCACCATTGGTGTCAGTAAATGCAATAACCCCCAACATTGAAGTCAGTGGACACAATGATAGTCCTCAGCACTGGTGTCAGTACCATTAACTTCCTCCCTTACACTGGTGGTCAGTGGCACTGAGTTAATCCCCCCATCCTCCCCTGCATTGGTAGTCATGGCAGTAAAATTTAACCACCCCCTTCTGCATTGGTGGTCATGGCAGTGAAATGTAAACCACATCCCCCACATTGGTGGTCAGTGTCAGTTAGCACCCATATCCACCTGCATTGGTGGTGGTCATGGCCATAAAATCTATCTCCTCCCCACGCTTTGGAGGTTGGCGACTATGAGAGTTAACCCCCATCAAGCCCTGCAGTGGTGGTCATGACAGTGAAAGTTAAAGAATAAATTCCGTTTTTTTTTTTTTTTAAAAATACACATTTTTTTTGCAGGTAACAAAATGTGCATTTACTATTTTTTTCTCTCTAAGGTTTTAGAAGCCTGGAAGAATATTGCACTCATGATCAGATCACAGATGCCCTGCGAGTCTCCTGTAGACTGTCAGTGTGAGCTGTTGGGCAGCAGCTACAGCAGTGGAAACAGGTGTTACAAGGGTTGTCAGCAAGCAGGTCAACAGTATTAGACTGCAGGTGACGTGATCCCTTGTAGAGATAAGGGCTTTGTTTTTTAGCGCCTTTATACTTACATATGGCTGCTATTATTCCTAACTTGCTTTAAGGGGACTTTTTTTGTGATTACCGTAAGGGATTTATCTTTCCCTTGCTCACATATTGTAGAGCAGTGGGAGGGATCTTCGAAGATGGCTACTCTGGCTTCATGTATATACAGGTGGGTGGGGAGGCGGATCCCGTTGTCCTTGCCGATTGTATCCTGTATCAGGATTTTCCAATATGGCCACCGTGACATCACGCATGTGCATTGGCTCTCTATGCCGCGCACTCGCAGCAGAGGGAGCGTACAGCTGAGTCACTAATAAATGGTCTTTCATTGGACAGCCAATCTCATGCTGACATCCAATGAGCGTCCGCGGACAGGGTGGTGACGTCAGACGCCGCTCTGCCCGGGGGGGGGGGGGTATTTAAATCCCGGGTGGTTAGCAGCTAGTCAACACGGCTGCTGACCCTGATGGATGGACACATTGGTTTTTCGCAGTAAAAGGTATAAATTGAACCTAGCTCTTGCTCAATGGCATTATAATTTATGCTTTGTGCCCCATTAAACTAGGACTAAAACAGTTTGCCTCATGATAATCATTTTGTTTCATTTTTCAATCACCACTGCAGGAGTGCTGTGACTGCCAGCACTGGAGTAATTCACATTCAATTGAATTAAGACTTTCCATTTCCATCTTCTGGGTCTCACATCCTTTGAGGTGAGAACCCATATATAGGTTTTTTAAAACGGTCTTTATTTGATCCAGCAATTGGAACTGCTAAACAAATAATCTTGGTTATTTAATTCATAGGTGCATGAATACTTGCCTTCGGTTTGGTTTGTCCCAAATCGTTCCCTGTGGATTTGAGATTACATCAATAACAAGTTAGAACTGTGATACATAAGCGTGAGTCAATTGCGGCAGTCTAAAAATAAAAATTATTATATATGCAGGTTTTGGGGCACAGGAACGCCCACTTTCTGATTTGATCTGATTTCAAATCATTCAAAAGTTTTAGAACAAGTTATCAGAAGGGGTCATCCACCTGAGGAACTATGAAGGTGGGTTTTAACCCTCTTGTGTCTCTTTATGTTTAATAAGAGAATTATTTATGCAATGATGAAACTGGGGAGCCTATGGTTTATAATCCAAATAAAATAAATATATTACTTCTCCATCAGTGGTTGTACTTCTCTCCTGTGATTGTCAAATGCCCCTTGGATCATTACTGGCAGCCGTGGCCGCATATTCTCTGGTTTCCAACATTCTTGTGAACTGGAGGTGAGGCTTGGGACCCCTACAGGATGGCCAATGTTAATGTCTTGTATGTAATCTTAGGAAATTGTTAATCTTTGTTGATGCTTCCTCAAGTATATAGAGCACAATACTCAGGTCGCTATATACACTTTTTTCAAATGTTTGCATTGTTCACTTATGTATATTTATTCTCCATTCTTTCTAGTGATAAGTAGGCATTTGGCGTTAGAACCTCCTGAAGAAGCCAAAGACGGCGAAACATGTAGAGCCACAACCATGCCGTAGGATTCACAGATGAATTGTTTTTAACTCTTTGTGCATTTCTGTATCATGTGCTCTTTTACATGGTTCTAATAAAATATGTAATTTTATAGAAAAATATTCTCTTATATTGATTGTCTTGGCACCTTAAAATCCCATTTATTCCTTTCTTGGTTTCCTAAATAATTTTCTAGGGAGATGGTGTCTAATTTTTTGCCATCCCTACTCTCTCCCAACATCCTAAAATAATTGCTCATCCATGTCTTTATGGACCTTGCTTTGTGCATTGGTCCAAATAGGGGGATTATGGTGTGGGGTTGTTCTTCAGGGATAAAGCTTGGCCCCTTAGTTCCAGTGAAGGGAACTCTTAAGGTGTCAGCAGACCAGGGCATTTTGTACAATTTCATGCTCCTATGTGGGAACAGTTTGGGGATGGCCCCTTCCTGTTCAAACGTGACTGCGCACCAGTGCAAAAAGCAAGGTCCATAAAAGGCATGGGTGAGCGAGTTTGGGGTGGAGGAACTTGACTGGCCTGACCTAAATCTGATAGAACACCTTTGGGATGAATTAGAGCAGAGACTGCGAGCCAGGCCTTCTCGTCAAACATCAGTGCCTGACTTCACAAATGCTCTTCTGTAAGAATAGTAAAACATTCCCATATACACACTCCTAAGCCTTGTGGACAGCCTTCCCATTAGAGTTGAAGCTGTTATAGCGGCAAAAGGGTGGGCCAACTCAATATTGAACCCTATGGACTAAGACGCCATTAAAGGTCATGTGCGTGTAAAGGCAGACGTCCCAATACTTTTGACAATATAATGTATAAACAGTGGCTGCAGCCACTGTCCATCACTTTTCCACCCAGCTCCTTCAATTTATTTTTTTCTCACTCAAAAAGGATGTTGGTGGGTGACAGGGCCACTCAAAGCAAATTTTGGCTGGATCATCAGGAACTAGACAAAATTTGATCAGTGTATGGTAACAGAACAAATGAGCTTTTACATTATCTAGTTCTATACATTATCAGTAACTCTGGAGACCTTGCAAATGTGAGGAACAAGATGACAGAAGATTTGACGCTCTGGTGACAACTGTCACCATCAATGCAGCCTGGAAACCCCCTTGTTTTATATCATGGGTCTGTATGTCCCAGGCATCAGCATGTGCATTAGAAACGTTCCTTGTCACCCAAATACACACCTCTGGCTGGCTGCCACAACACAGCAAGTAATGCAATGCACCAGGTTAGTATTCTTGACTGAAGCAGCTCTCTCTGTTCATATATCCTGAAGCAAGTACTAGAAACAGATTCTGCATGGCATGTCGAGTTTGTCTTCATGTTACAGAGAAAACTGAGTATTGTCCGTGATACTTTATTTGCACTAACATAAATTTTTTTTAGGACAAGCTTTCAGGGTATATCCCCTTCAAGGTCCAAGCAGTACTCAATATTGCACTAATACGGCTACAATCACCTCTTCATGTTACAAAACACATTTGTCTGAATTCACACTTTCACTGAATTTTCTATAATCTGGCTGTAATATATGAATGTCATGCTATACTAAAACATTTAAAACAAGGTGCTACCATGCCTGTTTTATTAAAGCCTACACCAGCCAAAACAGTTTCTTTTTAGGCTCTTTCAGATGGGTGCTGGCACCCATACTGCGTGTGTTGGCGCCTGCATCTGCTCCCAGTTGTGTGCAGTCTATGCAGACTCAGCCATGTATCAAAATGTGACAGCTATGCAGGCGTGAGAGCATGGCTTTGAACACACAGTCTGTTTGGGGCTGAGCACTCACTTCTGCACAGCTGGAAAAATTTGACATGTGCACCCTCTGCGTTAGAGCTGCACGATTCTGGAAAAAATGAGAATCACAGTTTTTTTTGCTGAGAAGATCATGATTCTGAAGAACTTTTTTTATTTTAAATATTTACAACCCCTGAACATCAGGTTATCAATCAAGATGGCAATAATATATAATAAGCCATAATACTCCTTGCATCAATCAAATTTAAAGAAATGTAATGAAAAATAATGTAATGTGTAAAGAAATTTTTTAAAAATTACCGTTATATTAGGGTTGTTTTTTTTTAGTACTCGCCGATACCAGTTACCGATACCTACCGCAACTTTTTTGTTTACACTTCAGCTGTCAACAAAGGTACAAAGCATTGAAAAGTTATTTTACGCATGGAATAAAAATATTTTCTCTCTAATTTTGCACTTTTTTCAATGTGAAACACGTAAAAATATTATGAACAAAGCAAACAAAAAAAAAAGATTTAATTATCAATATTTTATAAAATATAAGTAAATAAAAAAATAGCAGGAAAATAATCAAATGGGAGAAGAATACAGAGTTAAAAAGGCTGATTAGAGTAATTTAAAGCTGTTGTAAACCGCTGGTAGCAAAAATAAAAAAAATCCTGCAAAGCAATGTCATAATGTGCTAGTATGCATCACATTCTAGCACATTATAAGAAACTTACCTTAGAACGAAGCCCTCCAGCGAAACAATGCCAGTGCTAAGACGGCTGACATCTTCACCCATCTTCCTTCTGGGTTTGTGGCCTCTGGCTACATGAGTGGTTGGGGGCTTGATGTGACATAGGTGCGGGAGCTGCCGTTTCGGGTACGGGCTCTGAAGGTCCGTCACCGTAAGCAGACTTCGGGGGCGATTTGACAGACATCTGTGCCAATGTGAACGTGGGCTTAAACTGACTTCATTTGCAAACTGAAGTTCATCCCTTTGATCTGTAAGGCTCCGTTCACATCTAGGCGTCCCGGATAGCAGGCAGAATTGCTGCAATTCTGTCCATGATCCCGCATCACAGCAAATCACGGCCCGCGCAATCCCTGTCACTTTCAATGGCACCCCGACCGCATCTTGATTTTGCTGCCTAACGGATCGCGGGACGCCTGTCGCCCAAAATAAGTTTTTGTACTTCTTTTGTGTGACCGGCGTCCCACAACTCTGTTTGCACGATTTTACCGCGATCCGTTGGGCAACAATCGGTGCAAAATCACGCCACGATCAGGGTGCCATTGAAAGTGATGGGGATGGCACGGGCGTCCCGTGATTTGCCGTGATTCGGGATCATGGGCAGAATCGAGGTGATTGGGTTGGGGTCGAATTGAGATCACGATCATTTAACGATTAATTGTGCAGCTCTTCTGTGTGTGCAGAGTGCGCCTATCAAATGTTTATTTACATTCCAATGCTAAACTCACTAACATGATTTTTGTTTTGTTCAGCACCTTGCACTAAACGTTTTCTGGTTTTAAAGGGATCTAAGCAGCTGTGCACAGAAACACGAGGGTCTTTGGCCGATATGAGGGAGTCAGGGCTTCTGGACCTATCTCCTAGGCATACCTATCCACAATATATACATTGAGATTTACATGAACATAAAAAAGTATGTAACCCTTTGTATTTAACTTGTTTTCTGTAGTAATTTGCAACAAAATGTGATCTGATCCTCATGTACTTAAAAACTAAGTTAACCTTTGTTCACTTTTTTTCTTCTAAATTCCAGCTCCCCTATGTACCAGTATAGCATTCATGTACTTTTTTTGCAAAAATATCAACGCTTTCCATAAAATCTACAGACCTTACTGTACTTCATCCATGTTTCCAAATGTATCTATTGCTTCTGTGTACAGTACTTCCTAATCAGACTATAGGTCAGGACACAGGAAGGAGTTGACCAGCTGATCTCTTTAGCACACACCCTACACATCATCCACCCTCCTATCTACCGCCCATGTGCAGGTGCACATTTTTTAAATGAAATGCAATCAGTGATCACCCTTCTCACTAATGCCACAATATACAATCAGATTGCACTGTGTATGGCCGTCTTTATAAAAGTACATAGGAGGGAGTGGATAGAAACACTCAGCTGTCAAGCCCCGTTCACAACTCTGCATAGCGGGAACTTGCATTCCCACATGCGTTTTTTTTTTTTAGCAAGGGGGAAGGTATTTTGGAGCATTTTCACTCATCACACAGAGGGCAGCCCATCCACCTGAATGGGCCACCTTACACGCAACGATCACCCCAAGAAAGCTTCATAACTTTATAACTTAAGCTTGATGCCTTTATTACTACGATTTTTGGTGCCGTGAATTTCTGAAATGCAAGGAAAAGCACAGATGTGAATGGAGCGTCATTGTTCTTGTGTTTACCGCACCAATTTCGCTTTCAGGCCCCATTCACATCTAGTATAGTGGGAGCGACCGTTTTGTGTCTCGTTTTTCCTTTGACATGCATAGGGCAGCCTGTTGATTTCAATTAGCTGCATTACATGTGGCTTATGGCAGTGTTCCCCAACCCAGTCCTCAAGGCCCACCAACAGGTCATGTTTTCAGGATTTCCCTCAGATGAATCAGCTGTGGTAATTACTAAGGCAGTGAAACTGATCAAATCACCTGTGCAAAATAATGGAAATGCTGAAAACATGACCTGTTGGTGGGCCTTGAGGACAGGGTTGGGGAACACTGGCTTATGGGACATTTTGGCGTTTTGTGGGTTGCGTGGCAGCATTTGCCACTCGTTTTTTCACATGGCAAAATGTGTGTTTACTTCTTTGTTTTGTGTGCTGTTAACAATTAATGGCACTGAAAGGAGAACTAGTAATATTAGATGTATAAACATGGCCATACACTAAACAATCTGATTGTACAATCTTCTTTAGATCTGCTATCATTTATGTAGTGCAAGGGCCTGCCTGATTGGATATAGAGTGATTGACTAGATAAGTGTTTCCTCCCATTATATAAATTTGGTAAATCTAAAAAGGAAAAATTGTACAGAGATTGTACAGCGTATGGCCACTTTTATAAACCTAAAATTACTAATTGCGCTTTCAGTACCATTAATCGTTAACGGCACATCAAACACGCACACATTTTGCCATGTGAAAAAAACAAGTGACAAATGCTGCAAAACGCACAGTAAAAAACATGCAGCCCACAAAACGGCAAAATGTCCCATAAGCCACATATAGCACAGCCCATTGAAATCAACAGGCTGCCCTATGTGTGTCACAGGAAATACGAGACAAAACAGTCGCTCCCACTATACTAGATGTGAATGGGGCCTGAAAGTGAAATTGATGCGGTAACACAAGAACAATGAGGCGCCATTCACATCTGTGCGTTTCCTTGCATTTCAGATATGCACAGCACCAAAAATCGCAGTAAAAGACGCACCAAGCTCAGCTATAAAAAAAAAGTTCTGAAGCTTCTTTGGGGGGGGGGGGGGGATTGCTGCGTGTAGGGCGGCCCATTCAGGTGGATGGACTGCCCTAGGTGCGAGGAGTGAAAATGCTCCAAAATGCCTCCCCCCTCACTAAAAACGAAACAAAAAAAAAACGCATGTGGGAATGCGAGTTCCCGCTATGCAGAGTTGTTAATGAGGCTTGACAGCTGAGCGTGTCCACTCCTCCCTCCTATGTATTTGTATAAAGATGCCCATACACTATGCAATCTGATTATATATTGTGGAATTAGTGAGAACGTGATCACTGATTGATTGCATTTCATTAAACCACTTCCTTACTGGGCACTTCAACCCCCCCTCCTGCCCGGACCAAGTTTCAGTTTTCAGGGCCGTCACTCTTTGAATGACAATTGCACGGTCATGCGACGTTGTATCCAAACAAAATTGGCGTCCTTTTTTTCCCACAAGTAGAGCTTTCTTTTGGTGGTATTTGATCACCTCTGCGGTTTTTATTTTTTGCGCTATAAACAAATAAAGAGCGACGATTTTGAAAAAATAATATTTACTTTTTGCTAGAATAAATATCTAAAAATAAAAAAACTAATTTATTCATCAGTTTAGGCCGATATATATTCTTCTACATATTTTTGGTAAAAAAAAAATCTCAATCTGCGTATATTGATTGGGTTGCGCAAAAGTTATAGCGCCTACAAACTATGGACATTGGTTCATGGCGTTTTAATTTATTTTTATTTTTTTTACTGGTAATGGCGGTGATCTGCAATTTTTATCGGGGCTACGATATTGCGGACATGTCGTACATTTTTGACACTTTTTTGGGACCAATGAAATTTATACAGCGATCAGATCTAAAAATAGACACTGATTACTGTATAAATGTCATTAGCAGGGAAGGGTGAACACTAAGGGGGCAGTGAAGTGGTTAAATGTGTTCCCTGGGTGTGTTCTAACTGTGGGGGGGCGGGGTTGGCAGGGGCATGACAGATCTAACTGATTCCAGTGACAGGGATCAGTAGATCTGGCATGCCCCCCCTCACAGAACGGGGGAACCGCCATGTTTACATCGGCAGTTCCCCGTTCCAGCTCTGTGAGCAGATTGCGGGTCTCCGGCGGACATTGGGTCAGCCCCAACACGCGGGCACCCTCATGCGGCGTGCGGCGGCACGCCCAGCACGAGCCAAAGGGGAGGAAGTCTATTGACGGCCTCCCGGCATTTTAGAGCCGTGCTGTAGCAGTCATTCGGCTATGGCGCGGATGGGAAGTGGTTAAAAAACATGCACCTGGAGATGGACAGTAGGCAGGAGGGCGGATGATGCAGAGTGTGTGCTAATGAGGTCAGCTGGTCAACTCCTTCCCGTGTCATGACCTGTCGTGGAAATTCTAATGGGATCTATGTGGACATTTTTATTAGGATACCTTTTCATTTAAATTGTCATTTTAGCTCCCTTTGCCAGTTTGCCGGTATTCGCTGTGTGTATAGCGAATATGGGTTTAACGGACAAAGAGGATAGACACCTTAGCAGTGAAAATCTTGCATTAACTGGTAACCGCACACTACCTGCCTCCGATCATCCTGGCCGGCAGGCGCTCTGAGCAGTTAACGCTGGAGTGAATGCCGGTCTGGATCTTTGGGGCGCCATGCACATTCCGCGGCACCGGCAGGTGACCGTCAACCGGGAGGGCCCCTGTATTTTCTGCAGATTAATCCGTTTGGTGGGGACATGCTTGTGCTGTGGAATCAATATCGCTTTTTATGTAGGGAGAATGGTTTGTAAGCTTTCTGTTGTGTTTGATCCACATGACAGAAACCTGCTATTTTCCTTTTGTGCATAATTTAACCACTAATGGAACAGTAGCATAATCACTATTATATATGATCCATAGAATCGTATTGAATAGGATTCATGCTAATGGTTAATGGCGGCAAAACATGCACGTGAATTAGCGAAGCAGCCACCATGAGTTAACATGCTGGCCTTTTGGTATTCATGGTATAAGGTTTGACATGGTTTTCAGTTTTCCATGTGTTTGTTAACTCGGGAGCATGCATCTTTGCACACCTTTCGGCGGGAACTCATGTGAGCTGCCTTCGCTTGTTCATGAACATACACGCCCCTTTCTATTGTATCTTTTGTATTGTGTGTGCCATTGGTTGTTGTTTGTGTTAAGCTTATGTCATGTGACTACCTTGGAGGTTGATTGGCTGATGTTGTATAGCCATCCCCTCCCACTGTAAACCCCTGTTTTGTGACTATAAAATAAACGAGGAAGCCTGAGACTGGCTCTTTATGACCGTCGACCGTGAAGCAGCCTCCGTCTGAATTACTGGTTGATATCTAACGCGTTTGGATTTCCTTATACAAAGAGAGCTGAATATCTTATTAATATTACAACCAAGTAATAATAATATTTCTCTGACAGACCTATAGTCTGATCAGGAAGTAGATAGAAGCAATAGATATGTTTGAAAACATGGATAGAGGACAGTAAGGTAAGTGTCTGTAGATTTTATGGAAAGCGTTATTTTTGCAAAAAAGTACATGAATACTATATTGGTACATAGGGGAGCTGGAATTTAGAAAAAAAAAAGTGAACAAAAAGGTGAACTCAGCCTTTAACCTCTAGGCACTTAAACCCTCTTAATAACCAGACCAATTTTCAGCTTTCAGTGCTCTCACATTTTGAACGACAAATAGTCATGCTACACTGTACCCAAATTAATTTTTTGTCCTTTTTTCACACAAATAGAGCTTTCTTTTGGTGGTATTTAATAACCACTGGGTTTTTTATTTTTTTTGCGCTATAAATGAAAAAAGACCAAGAATTTTGTAAAAAAAAATGCATGTTTCCTTTATAAAATTTAGCAAATTAGTAATTTTTCTTTATAGATTTTGGCCAAAATGTATACTGCTACATAGCTTTGGTAAAAAAATAACCCAAATTAGTGTATATTATTTGGTCTTTGTGAAAGTTAGAGTCTACAAGCTATGGTGCAAATCACTGAAATTTGATCGCACCTGATGCACTGACAGCCTCTCTCATTTCTTGAGACCCTAACAAGCCAGGAAAGTATAAATATCCCCCAATTTACCACTTTTGGAAAGTAGACATTCCAAGGTATTTAGTAAGAGGCAAGGTGAATTTTTTCAAGTTGTAATTTTTTCACAAAATTGTCATATTAACAGGTTATTTCTCACACCCAGCATATGCATATCACAAATTACACCCCAAGATACATTCTACTTTTCCTCCTTAGGATGGCGATACCATGTATGAGACTTTTCCACAGCCTGGCCACATACAGAGGCCCAACATGCAGGGAGCACCGTTAGGTATTCTAGGGGCATACATTTCAAATCTAATTTGACTGCTTATTACACTATTGAGGCACTGATAGGCACTGTAGTTGCCTGGATGTGGCATGAATGAGAACTGATGTGGCATGGCTGAGCATGAATGAGGCATAAATGAGCCATGAATGAACCATGGATGGGCATGGCTGAGCCGTGAATGGGGATGGATGAACCGTGAATAAGGATGGATAGGCATGGCTGAGCAAGGATGGGGATGGCCGAGCATGGATTCCTGAGCATGGATGGCTGGATAAGTGGCACAGAATGGACACATAGAAGTGCTGTGGGCACTACATATCCAGCCCATAGCACTACTGCATCCGACTTCTCCCCTTTCCTCGGTACAGAGGGGGGCAGAGAAGCCGGACATGCACCGGCTTGTTTACATCAGATTGCTCTATCATTTGACAGAGCGATCACGTGGTAAAGGGCCGCTGCGAGCAGCTGTTTACGGTGATCCATCGGGTCCTCCGGACCCGGCGATCACGGATACTCCCGCGTGCGTGCCCCAGATTCTGGGAAGAAGTCACTGTGCATCCTCCCATAATTAACACACCGTGCGGCTGTTATGTGGTTAAGCCAACACACAATTCTAATTTTTTTTTTTTTTTAACACACCCATTAACATTCACAGTACTGGAAAAAAAAGTAAGCGACTCCTTGGAGATAATAGCTGGGAAGCATTTTTGACTATTGCTCTTTAGAAAACTGCTTCATCTCAGACACCTTTGTAGGCTGTGTAGTGTGAACGGCTCTCTTGGTCATTCCACAGCATCTCTACGGGGTTCTGGCCCACTCTAAAAAGGGGCATTTTCTTTTTTTGAAGCCAGTCTGTGGTGGATTTACTTTGATTCTTTAGTGGGGTAACTGAGAAAATCAGAAGAAAAATTGCGTAAGAGGAACGATCGTTCGATTTTGTGTACACAACTTTCGACATCCGATTCAGACTTTCCAAACAAATTTCCAAAAGAGATAAATTTTTCTCATATGTGAACAGAACTAAGATTTTCGGTTAATGTGTACCGTTTTCATACGAGAAACAAATTGGATATGAAAGACTGCGCCTGGTCAAAAACCAAGAAGAAGAAGTTAAACAAATAAAAATCCCTTTGTCGTTTGAGAATTTTCACACAATTGGTACCATCCTCGGTTTCGACTTGCTGTGAAACATCTAGGAAAACCTAGAGTACAAAAAATTTGAAAGTGAGCAATAAAAGAAAAGATGTACAACTGCTAGCACAGAGTGAAAACTCCCTAACAATCATAAGTGCACTGCTCTAAAGTGACTAGTCAATCAGCAAAAACAATGTGATTAAAAATTCTAAAACTTGATACAGTCCCAAAATATGAACACAGTCCTTGACATAAAATAGGTATCTAACATGTACATAAATGATCTTTGTTCAACACATATCAATTATGCACTCACCAGAGATATGTAAATGAACAGCCTTAAACCGCCATTACACTCCACTCCGTGTTGTGTAGACAAAATCAACACCCGGGAACCTCTAACATATACACTAACCAAAATCAAATGAAAGCAGGCCTCAATTAGTGCGTAATGAGTGGGAATCTTTCCAGCTCCTCTAGTCAATTGAATGGAGGAAAACACTTAACCACACCCCCCCCCCCCCCAGAAATGTAATTTCCGGTTTGTGTGATTGGCATGCTGATTTTACCAGAAGTCTGCACTAAGATACAAGTTAGATTTTGGGCATCCTTTGCAACCAAAATGTAATTTTTGATGAGATACTCTCAAAGGAAAATCATGTCTAAAGGGATTCAGACCCTATCATTTTCCTCCTTAAACTCTGCAAGTGCAGTAGCTGATTGATAGTTATAATGTCACTCCCATTCACATTCACTTTTCACATGGACACAGACTTACAAACAGCTATTTCTGCAGAACAACAAATGGTAGGAATCTACAACAAAGTTTTTACTACACTATGAGGTTACATTTTCCCCCTGCTAAGGAGACTGTGGAGAAATTATCGAAAGTGAGAGGAGTATCCAGGGCTGATTGCTTTATAACCCTTGCAATCCAGGAAAGTAATCCCAGCTTTATTGGAGACACACTTACCTGTGAGCGCTGAGAAACAGATACCTGATGCTGAAAAGCGCTAGCGGATCTGGTAGAGTGCACCTTAACATGAAAAAGAGAAACCCCATCCCTTTACCAGTGGTCCCCAACCTTTTTTGCACAAGGGACCTGTTTTGTGGCAGTGACAAGTCGGTCACCAGCAGGCCACAGACCATTACCGGTCTGTGGCCCAGGGGTTAAGGACCCCTGCCTTAGACCAGCGTTTCTCAACTCCAGTCCTCGAGGTGCCCCAACAGGTCATGTTTACAGGATTTCCCTCAGATGAAATGACTGTGGTAATTACTAAGGCAGTGAAACGGATCAAATCACCTGTGCAAAATAATGGAGAACCTGAAAAGATGACCTGTTGGGGCACCTTGAGGACTGGAGTTGAGAAACACTGCCTTAGACGAGTGGACCCTGTCCTCAAGTACTCCCAACAGTCCGTGTTTGCAGGTTTTCCTTTATCTTGCACAGGTGATTTAAATCATTGTCAATGGCTTGGTATTTGGACAGCTATTTTATCTATGACAAATTCCCAAAACATGGCCTGTTGGGGATATTTGAGGACAGAGTTGAGAACCACTGCCTTAGACCATAGACTTGGAATGATGACTTGTTTATTCTATCTAGTAATGATGAAGACATAAGCAGGGAACCTCCTGAGCAAAATCCTCAGGATGTAAAGGGCTGCAGCGGAGATGTAGACTCTCACAGCACATTACAAGACCATGGAGAGAAATTTCACTCGGATGTTTCAGAGCAGGACAATGGAGGTGGAAAGTGGAAACTATATTAGGGTGAAAAAAAGTTTTAGGCCTCAAGACAATGTTGTCCTCGAGTAGTTTATAGCACTAGGAAAGGCTCTTTATATGAGCCCACTAATGTAGGACCTCCATGCAGAGGTGAGAGCAACAAGAAATGCCACCTTGCAAGTAAGGTCAGACAAGGGAATATTCCCCAATATGTTTAATGGGCAGCCCCCCGAAGAGCTGAAAGAACCAAGTTAAGGTCCCACAGAGTCACAGAATGTACAAGGGGCAATAATTTGCTCAAAACCATGCACAAATACCTTAACTCAGGAATAAGAGGCCAACAGATTTTAAACAAATGGTCAAGGCCAATGCTTTCCCAGGTCAAATGCTGGTCTAGACAAGACTGGAGAAAGGATAGGATGTGTCCCATGGTGTATTACCTAGGAAGCGACTTCTTGGTCTTGCATCATGCAAAATAAGCTTTCCAGGTACAATGATAAACTTTGCAAGAAGTCATCTTCTTAGCCTATATGAAGGTAGGGGTGATCAAACCTGATAGGCCCCTGTCCCTTTCAACAGCAATTTCATTAACCACTTGCCAACAAGCCACTGTACATATACGGCGGCAGGTAGGCTCTCCTGCGCTAACCACCATACCCGTATGGTGGTCCGTGCATGTGAAACTGTGGGCGCCCGCAGGTCCCGCGGACTCTATCATGGTACAGAGAGGCAGAACGGGGATCTGCCTATGACAGGAAAACTCAGATCTGCTGTTCTGGATATGTATTATAGCAGAAAGTAAAAAAATATATATTTTTCTTTTTCAAAATGGTCTTTTTTGTTTATAGTGCAAAAATTTTAAAAAACAGAGGTGATCAAATCCCATCAAAAGAAAGCTCTATTTGTAGGAAAAAAGGACATCAAATTTTTTTTTAGGTAGAGTGTCGCAAGACCGCGCAACTGTCAGTTAAAGCAACAGTGCCGTATCGCAAATAATGGCCTGGTCATTAAGGGGGTAAATCCTTCCGGGCTGAAGTGGTTAAAGCCAGTGACTGAGAAGCAGGATAGGAGACAAATCCTTGGGACAGAAGGTGCAGATCATCCAGAAGGGACCATGAGGTGTTTCAGAATCTCTGAGCAGCACATCTTCTTGGGCAAGTTTGGTGCCATGAGAATCATCAGAATGCTTGCAGAGCAGACAATAGAGAAGCTGAAGAGGTGGAAAGGTGTAGACAGTGATGCATTTAGGTTTTGTGCTGCCCTAGGCCTGACCAAACTTGTGCACCCCCTAATTTAATTATGCCCAACCCATTCCTGCCAAAGCCACACCCCCTTCCTGTTTAAAACCCGCCCTGTCAGTGCAGCCTCATCAGTGGCCATCAGTGATGCGCAAACCAGCAGGCACCCTCCGTGTGGGAGCCGGGAGGCTGTTTTTTTTTTTTTGTGTGTGTGGGGGGGGCAGCTTTTTTTGCCGCCCCTTGTAAAGTGCCACCCTAGGCCTGAGCCTTGTCAGCCTAGACCAAGATAAAGCACTGGGTGTAGATTAGGTGGAACTGATTCACCAGAGTGACCACTGTAAAGGCCCAAGGGTCCCTGGATCTGGTGAAAAACCTGCCAGGGCAAGTAGTTCATGGGCAGGGCTGTATCCAGTGTCAGGCTCTGATCGGTGTCTCAGTTCCAGCAATGACTTCCTAAGGTTAAGGATCCAACCTAATCCCTGCAGAGTCAGCAATGTCAACTGGACATTGGCTGACTGGGTACAGAGGACTGATCTATTAGCGAAAGATTGTCCAGGTAATCCACAAAGGGTATGCCCTAAGAACAGAGCAGAGCTAAGACCATGGCAAGCAACTCGGTGAAAACCTAGGTGTCATGGACAGGCAAAACAGAAGGGCAACACATTGGTAATGCCCATCTCCCACAGTGAAACACAGATAATGTTAATGAGAAAAATAAGGAAATGTGCAAGTAAGCATGTCAGTTGTCCACTGAAGCTAGAAAATCCCATGTATAAAAAGAGGCAATAATGGATATGCATATGGACAGATATGAGATCTGTAAATGCTTATCTGCCAAGCCATTCACACAGTAGCTTAAAGTGGTCGTCAACTCTTGACAACCACTTTAACCTACAGGTAAGCCTATAAGAAGGCTTACCTGTAGGTGCCCTGCATATCTCCCAAACCTGCACAGTTCAGGAGATATGCAGTGTACTAAATGTGCCGATGTCATTTCGACACATGCGCAGTGAAGAAACAGCCTCCGTGCCGTTTCTTCACTGTGATCGTGCCATGACTGGTGGCTCAGTGACATCACGCGACTCCGGCCAGTCACAGAGCCGGAGTCGTGGCCCCGGAAGGAAGAGGGGCAGAAGATGGACGCTGCCAGCACAGGGGACAGCGCTAGATGTCGCAGGCTTCGTTTCCAGGTAAGGGACACATAATGGGCTACTATACGAGGCATAGTTGCCCATTATGCATCTACTTTACAGGGGAATACAGAGGAAGTAAACCCCATCTGGGTTTACTTCCTCTTTAAGGCTACAGATAAAAGCTCTAGTTATTGGTGAATGGAGGGATCCCTTAGGATGGAGCAAGGGTCTTGGGTCATGCACTTAGTCCAGACAGCAAGAGTCTGGGAAACTGCTATGGAAGCAACTGCAATTTGGATGGAAAGGCCTGCCAGCCAAGAAAGGAAAAGCCTTAAAGAGAGCCTATAACCTTTTCATCCACGGGGTCTTTGAACACAGAATTATTCTCTAAAATAATTTTTAGCATTTTGTTAAGGCAAGAGATAGCAGGGACCATCCATTTTTCATAAAGCTGCCCTCATTAGGATACTACTAGGCAAAACATTTTGAAGAAACAAATGGATATTTGGGGTTAGACCAGTCACAGCATAGGATGGACTCTAAAAGCAAGTGGACTGAGCAGGTCTGGGAATCTGGCTTGGGCAATTGTAGGGGCCCCATGTGAGAGACCTTGAGGTAAGCAGACCTTTAATATAAATTGAAAGATTTGCTTTTTATTTAACAGGCGCAAGGGAGCAAGAAAGGTCAGTTGTTAGGGTTTACATAAGTTTTAAAAACGATTAAACTATGTTCTGCCTTAATAGATAGCATATAGCTTAAGACAGCCTTTTCAACCATGGTGCCTTCAGATTTCTTCAGGGGTGCCTTGGCAAAATGCCAAAAAATTGTATACAAGACAAGCAGGTGGATCAAGCCTGCCTTTTAGTTAAACAAAGCTACAGGTTTTCATTGTGCAATAGTGCAACCTTCTAACTGCTGGCATGCTGACAACCAATGACATCAGTCGATAAGGATGTTGGGTGCCAGCATCCTTGTTTATGCCTCCCCCGCCCCTCTCAGTCAGCACTGGGGTCACATTAGCCAAGTTAGGGAGAGCAATTGAGGGAGAAATGAAAAACTGTAGTAATCAGTACCAGTGTGCAAAGGTGTCTTTCCTTTGGAAGAATAAAAAGGGATTTTATTATAACTTACCGTAAAATCCTTTTCTCTGAGTTCACTGACAGACGCAGCCTTCTTATGACACGTGGGGTTATGCTCATATCACTAGGAGTAGACTAGGCAAAAACAAACAAAAGCATAGGTTGGCCCCTCCCAGGGGGCAGTCTTCACCTTAGCATATAATCCCCCTGCTCTGCATAGCACATCAGTTCGCAACAATCTGTACAAACTCAACGCAGAGGGGTGGGTGCTGCGTCTGTCAGTGAACTCAGAGAAAAGGATTTTACGGTAAGTTATAATAAAATCCCTTTTACTCTTCTGTTCACTAACAGATGCAGCCTTCTTATGACACGTGGGGATGTCCCAAAGCTGTGCCAATCAAGAGGGATGGGCAAACTATAACAACTGTACCCAACAGAAAAAACGCCCTCTCAGGCGGCTCTAACCGCGCCTTATACTGCCGCTTGTAACACTTTGCGGCCAAAAGCAGCATCCGAAGATGCTGAAACATCAATTTTGTAAAACTTAGTAAACGTGTGCACTGAGGCCCAAGTAGCCGCTTTGCACACATGAGACACCGAGGCTTGGTGTCTAAACACCCAGGAAGTACTAACTGCCCTGGTGGAATGAGCCGTGACTGGAAAGGGGGGAACCTTGCCCCGAATCTCATATGCATGAGTCACGGTCTAACTTATCCAACGAGAAATGGTAGCTGACGAGGCCGCCATGCCTTTGCGCGACCCTTCCATCAGCACAAATAAAGAATCAGACTTTCGAAAAGAAGCTGTAGAAAACAAATACACCCGCAAAGCCCTCACCACATCCAAAGAATGCAGTTCAACTTCTTTAGGATGCGACGGGTGCAGGCACAATGAGGGAAGAATATCCTCATTTAAATGAAAAGAAGAAACCACCTTCGGAAGAAACGAAGGGGAAGGTCGCAAAACCGCCTTGTCCTTATGAAGGACCAAGTAAGGTGACTTGCAGGATAATGCTGCCAATTCAGACACCCGCCTAGCGGATGTGACAGCCACCAGAAAAGCCACTTTCTGCGACAAAAGTCGCAAGGGAATATCCCTGATCTTTTCATATGGTGGTTTCTGCAGCACAGAAAGCACCAGATTCAAATCCCACGGTGCCAGAGGCGACCGTATCCGAGGAGCCACATGACGTACCCCCTGTACAAATGTACGGATCAATGAATGAGACGCCAAGGGCCATTGAAAAAGAACCGCCATTGCCGAAATATGACCCTTAAGCGTACTTAACGCCAGGTTCTTGTCCAGTCCTTGCTGCAAAAAAGTCAGTACTCTGGACACCATATAAGAGCGGGGGTTCCAACCCCCTGCCTCGCACCAGGCAATATAAGCCTTCCAGGTCCTATGATAAATCTTACGTGAGGTACTTTTACGTGCTTCAATCATAGTAGGGATCACGGAGTCCGTGACACCCCTATCCCTCAACACCTGGGACTCAATAGCCAAGCCGTCAAAGCCAGCGAGGGTAAAGCAGGATGCAAGATGGGCCCCTGAGACAGTAGGTCTTCACGAAGTGGAAGACGCCACGGAACATCTGTCACCATCCGTACTACGTCGGCGTACCAAGGACGCCGAGGCCTCTGGTGTGCCCCACTTGAGGCAAATCTGGCGGAACACTTTGGATCAAGGGGAATGGTCCCTACATCCAGGAGTCCGGCGGCTGAGAAAGTCCGCCTGCCAATTTACCACGCCTGGGATGTAGATTGCAGAGAGAGCTGGCACATGAAGTTCTGCCCACCGAAGGATCAGAGCCGCCTCCGCGGCTGCTGCTGAGCTTCTTGTTCCACCCTGATGGTTCACATATGCCACGGCCATGGCATTGTCCGAGTGCACCCGGACAGAGAGGCCTCGCAGCCTTTCTGACCAACGGGACAGACAAAGCCTGATCGCTCTCAGTTCCAGTACATTTATTGGAAGACACGCTTCCTGCACTGACCAATGACCCTGGGCAGAGAACTGACCCAGGACCCATCCCCAGCCCAATAGGCTGGCATCCGTCGTTACTATCGACCAATTGAGGGGGGAAAAAATATTTCCCCAACTTTAGGGCTGGAGCCCGAATCCACCAAATCAAGGATTCCCTGGGACTGATGATCCAACCTGATCAGTCTGTCTAGGGATAGAGGAGCTTTGTCCCATTGCGACAAAATCGCCTCCTGCAAGAGCCGAGTGCGACTCTGGGCGTAAGGTATCGCTTCGAAAGTCGACACCATGAGCCCCAACACTCGCATACAGAACCGCAAGGAGGACCACTGGCGTGATAACAGGGTTCGCACTGCTGCCTGAAGTGTCAGGAGCTTGCTTGGTGGTAAAAACACCCTTGCCTGAACCGTGTCCAGAATCAGACCCAGGTATTCCAGCCGGCAGGATGGAGTCAATGATGACTTCTGCAGGTTGATCAGCCAACCGAACTCCTCTAACGTGGACACCATAATTGTCACGCTCTCCTCCAGAGCTGCAGCAGACTCTGCTCTCAGGAGTAAATCGTTGAGGTATGCTACTACCGCAATACCTCTCTGTCTCAGTAGCGCCAGCATCGGGGCCACCACCTTGGTGAACACTCGGGGAGATGAAGCCAACCCGAAGGGAAGTGCCACAAACTGGTAATGCCGGTCCCCCACTGCGAAGTGTAGAAAACGCTGGTGTGTGACAAACTGGCACATGGAGATACGCGTCCCTGATATCCAGGGATGCCATGAATTCCCCTTGGTGCAGGGCGGCCACGACCGAGCGGATGGACTCCATCCGGAATCTCTTCATCTTTACGAAGCGGTTTAATGCCTTCAGGTCCAGAACTGGCCTGACACCGCCCTTTTTGGGCACCACGAAGAGGTTTGAGTAAAACCCGCGAAATCTTTCCCCCATGGGTACCAGTACAATCACTCCCTGTTCGGCAAGCGCCCGAACGGCGCCTAGAAGTGCCTCCCGATGCTCCTGAGGGAGTCTCAAGTTTGAAGGGAAGAACCTTTCTGGGGGCAGAGAGATGAATTCTATTCTGTACCCGGAAGACACCACCTCCAGTACCCACCGAACGGTGATGCGGGCAGTCCATCTGTCTGCGAATCCCAGCAACCGCCCCCCCCCACACGTGAGTCGGGCGGGGGCAACCCATCATGCGGAGGTTGATTTATCCTTCGCTTTTTCGGACTTATGCTGCCAAGGCTTTTTACTGTGCCCAGCAGCAGCCCTACTGGACTTGAAGCCCGTACCCGCTGAGCCGGGGGTCCGAAAAAACTTCTTCTGACCTGAAGAAACAGGGCCCTGCCTACGGCGAAAATCCCGCCGCTTCGGCTCTGGAAGGAAAGTACTCTTCCCTCCCGTGAAATCCTTAATGATTTCATCCAACTGTGGGCCAAACAGATGCCCTCCCTGAAAGGGAAGATCTGCAAGAGCTTTCTTTGAAGCCTGGTCACCCGACCAAGAGCGGAGCCACAGCACCCGCCTGATAACAATTGCAAAAACAGACATTTTTGACAATATGGGAAGAAGGTCCAAGACAGCATGGCAAATGTAGCAGAGACCCTCTTCCAAATGTTGCACCCGCTGCACCTCAGCCTGTGCGCACTCACAAGTTAAACCAGTGTGCAGTGTGGCAGCGTGCTCGTGAAGAGATTGTGCCGCCATCACAGTCGCTAGCGCCGGCCGCATGGCTGACCCAGCCAAGAAGAACAGTGCCTCAGTGCGGCGATCGGCCGCCTCCCTAAAAGACGGCGACCCCTCCAAGGGAATGGTCGTTGCCTTATTCAGACGGGCCACTGGGGGGTCCACCGTTGGGGAAGCCTATCTCTTAGTAAAGCTATCCTCAAAGGGGTCGCGAACAGCAAAGCTCTTAGGAAAAGCAAAGGAATTTGGTGGCCGTAGCCATTCCTTGAACACCACCTGTTCAAACACCTGATCATACGGGTAAGCCCTAGGGGGTTTAAGTGGTCCACAAACATATGTGGACTCATGCGACTCCCCTGCTTGGTCAAGCCGCATGGAGTCGCGGATATCAGTGATCAGGACGGCCACTATCGCTTTATCATGCGGAAAAGGAGCCTCCTGATCACCTTCGCCGTCTGAGGGCAGTTCACCGTCTGATAGGACCACAGGTGTGACCACCAAGGTGCTTTCTGGATCCGAATCCTCCCCTGAGGACTGGGGGGGGGGTGGGCATTTCTTGGGGCCCCCCCAGAACCGGGTCCCCCGCCCAGGGGCGGGGGAAAGAATTCCCCAAATACCACCCTCAGCTGCTCCAGGGACACCAAGGTTCCTGGGGTGGATTGTTGATCCGCAGGTACACCTGCCATAGCCTTGCCGGCCTCTGACATCCCAGCCTTCCGGCACTCCCACTGTGTGACCACCACCTCTACCCCACCAATCAGGGAGACCCGGGAGGATTGCACCCACCGCTACCAGCGCCCAGGGAGAGCCAGCTATACTTGCTGTTTAGATGCCTCAGCACTGTGACCGGAATGAGCAATGCCAAACAACCCACTGCACTTCAAGAGCCTGCATCACCGAGCGTCAGCCACGTTGTCCAAGTGAAACCGGAAGTAAAACTTCCGTTTTTTTTAAAACACTTCCTATGACACACGTGTAGTACCAAAAACTACCACTGGGGGCTGCCAGAGGACAGGCTGAAAACCACATGGTTACCAAACAAACGGATGCTGCCATTTAACACAAGCAGAGCTTTACAGGAAAATGGCGTGGTCGGCGGCAAACGAGCGGTGATCCACCAAATGGCGGCGAACCGCTTAATGCAGTGCTCCGAACGGTCAGTGCAAGGTGTGGTACTGCGGGGGAGGGGAGGGGGAGCATCCTCGAAGGGGTACCACCCAGTGTGTCCCCCCAACAGACCCCCACTGGCCGGCTACCCCAGAAGCTGCCCAGGTGCCCACTCAACGCGCCCCTGGGGCGGAAGAGGGGTCCACTCACCAATCCGACGGGCGCAGCGGGTAGCCACCCGGAGCAGACTTACCTCCCCATAGAGAGGCATGCTGCTGGCCAGGCCTCTGGACAGGCGAACCAGTCACTGGGCTTTAGTGGGTTTTAGCCACTAGCCGCCTGCACGGAACAGGCGCTATGCGGCGGACCCCCGCTAAGGGTAGCTCGCATAGTGTCGGCCGGACTGGGGAAAGTTTTGGATTTGAGATATCCTCTATACCACCAGCCGGCTTCTTGATAGCAGTCTTCATCAGAAAAACTCTTCAGGAGACCGCAGATCCCATAGGGAACCAGGTCTACTCCTTGCACTAGGCAATTAAAAACTGATGTGCTACGCAGAGCAGGGGGATTATATGCTAAGGTAAGGACGGCCCCCTGGCCAACCTATGCTTTTGTTTGTTTTTGCCTAGTCTACTCCTAGTGATATGAGCATAACCCCACGTGTCATAAGAAGGCTGCGTCTGTCAGTAAACCGAAATGTAAATCACCTCAGTGTCCGTGTGAGGATGTTGCTGCATTAAGAATAAGTTTTGTTTTTTACATTTTACAATGGGTGCCTTGAGATGCGCATAATTTTAAGGGGTGCCTCAACTAAAAAAAACAAAAAACAAAAAAAAAACTGAGAAACATGGTCTAAAACTACTACTACAAACAGAAAAGGTAATCAGTGAAGATAAAGCGGATTGGTTACTTTGGTTTACACTGCACTTAACCCCTTCCCACCTTAGGGTAAAACAAATGTTAATGCCTAAGCACAATTTTGCAACTTCGACAAGTGTTCGTAAAACCGTACACATCACCACAGCTTTGTGCATCCAAGTGGATTATACCTTGTATTTTTCAGAATAAATTGGGCTTTCATTTGGTGGTAAATGGTAATGGATATCTCCTGTTTTTTTTAATCAAAGGAAAACTGGCCCAAATTTTTTTTTTTTTTTATCACTTCGTGCCGGGTCGCTGTCAATTGACATCATCGGCTTTCAGTGGTTAGGAGATATTTTTTTTCAAAGGGCGATTCCAGTCACCGCAAGAATGATCATAGCGGCAGTTCAGCCGCTTGATCGTTCTTACAGGAGACAGGAGGGGACGTTTACCCGCCCCCCCCCTTCCGTCGCCCTTCGGTGCATCTCCCAACTCACCTGAGTGATCAGTGAATGGGAGAAGAAATAGTCTGCCGCCGGAAGTACCAGAGATTTCCCAAAGACAGATGGGTCCCCAGTCATCTCTATGGCTCTCGGAGGCCTGGGAGCACGTTATGATGTCACGTCCAGGTGACCGGATGTAAACAATGCCATGAACTCGGCTGGAAAGGCTGGGATCGATTTTTTTTTCCTGATCTCAGCCTTTGCAGCCTGGAGGAGAGATGTGGGATCTTGTTTACATTCTTTGTAATAGAAATAAAAGTGATAAAAAAATAAAAAATTAAAGCTTAAGTGTAAAAAAAAAAAAAAAAAAAAAAAAAAAGGAATAATAATAAAAAATTTAAAGTGCCCCCAACCCCTCGAATTCGCCCACAGAAGCAAACTCCTATGTAAGTCGCGCTCGCATATGTGAACAGCGTTCAAATCATATATGTGAGGTATCGCTGTGTGCGTTTGAGTGAGAGCGACAATTCTAGCCCAAGAACTCCTCTAACTCTAAACTGGTAACCTGTAAAAAAATTTAAAGCGTGGCCTCATGATGATTTTTAAAGCGGTAGTAAACCCATGCATTTAACAGGTTAAAAACAAGTCACATTTCCGGCACGTGCCGGATATGTAACACTCCCATTGGTTGTGCTCTAAACCAAACTGTCAAACCATCCAATGGCTGGTGTCATAGCTGATCACATGTGCAGCATCATGGCAGTTGTAGATTAAACAGAGGCAAAGATGGCAGCTTCCTTGGCTGAAAATGATAGGAGGGTTTACTACCACTTTAAGTGCCAAAGTTCAGCACCATTCCACGAGTGTGCACAATTTTAAAACGTGACATGTTATCACCATCACCTGCACTCATCGTCTGAATGTCTCATCTGAAAATGTTCTTCTCTGTTCCTCCACAGGTATGTCTGTCTTGCTGACAACTCCACCCAAAAGCTGAAAACACTGCTGTTTACTTTTGCTTACGTCTTTTAATAATGGTATGTTTTTGCTTAACCCCTTGCCGACCGCCAATTGACGGCGGCAAGGTGGCTCGTGAGCGCAAATCGCTGTCATACGACGCGCCCACTGTGTTCGGGGGGGCCAGGGAGCGGGTGCGGCGGCTTCGATTGCCGCCGGCTACCCGCGATGGCCCCCCCGGAGCGAAGGAACGGAGGTCCGTGTATGTAAACATGGACCTCCGTTCTGTGTGAGGGGGAAGGGCTGTGATCACAGCCTTTCTGTATACGAAGGCTGTGACCACTTCCCTTCCCCAGCCAGGGCAGTCCCCCTACAGTTAGAACACGCCCAGGGAACATACTTAACACTTAGAGCGCCCCCTGCAGGTTAACCCCTTCACTGCCAATGGCATTTACACAATAATCAGTGCATTTTTATAGCACTGATCGCTGTATAAATGCCAATGGTCCCAAAAAAGTGTCAAAATAGTCCGACATGTCCGCTGAAATATCGCAGTACCGCTTTCAAAAATGAATTCTCATCATCCGTAAACACGACCACTTTTGCGCAAACCAATCAATAAACGCCGATTGCGATTTTTTTATCGCAAATATGAGGAAGAATATAAATCGGCCAAAAACGGTGAAAAAAATTTTTTTATATATTTTTTTTTGTATTTGTATTCTAGCAAAAAGTAAGAAATTTGGGTTTTTTTGCAAAATTGTCGCTCTTCTTTTGTTTATAGCGGCGATCAGAAATGACGCAGAGGGGATCGAATACCACCAAAAGAAAGCTCTATTTGTGGGAAAAAAAGGAAGCAAATTTCGTTTGGGTACAAAGTCGCACGACCGTGCAATTGTCAGTTAAAGCGATGCAGTGCAGAATCGCAAAAAGGGCTCCGGTCCTAAAGCTGGAAATCCTTCCGGGGCTGAAGTGGTTAACCACGCGTTTACGGATGATGAGAATTCATTTTTGGGGTTTTTATTTATTTTTTTTATTTTTTACTAGTAATGGCGGCGATCTGCGATTTTTAGCGGTACTGCGATATTTCAGCGGCCATGTCGGACCATTTTGACACTTTTTTGGGACCATTGGCATTTATACAGCGATCAGTGCTATAAAAATGTACTGATTACTGTGTAAATGCCATTGGCAGTGAAGGGGTTAACCTGAAGGGGGTGCTCTAAGGGTTAACTATGTTCCCTGGGCGTGTTCTAACTGTGGGGGGACTGCCCTAGCTGGGGAAGGGAAGTGGTCACAGCCTACATGTATAGGAAGGCTGTGATCACAGCCCTTCCCCCTTCACAGAACGGAGGTCCGTGTTTACTTACACGGACCTCCGTTCCTTCACTCGGGGGGGGGGGGCCTCGCAGGTGGCCGGCGGAGATAGACTCCGCCGCACCCGCTCCCTGGCCCCCCCCCGCCCGGACACAGTGAGCTCCCGGGCGCGCCTCCGGCGGCGCGCGCTCACTGTACGCAATCAGGCGGCCACCGTCAGATGACGGCGATTCGCCTTACAGAGCCACTTTGCCGCCTTCAAATGCCGATCGGCGGTCGGCAAGTGGTTAAGCATCTGTAGACCTGTCCACATTGCAATGTTTATTTCTCCCTTGTCTTACCCAAAAAGTATGGTCTGTTATACCTAGTGCCATTGTTGTTCTGTTTCTGAAGTGAAATTTGCTATGTTAAGCCAGCTATTTTTTATTACATCCTGATTGCTAATTGGAATACACCCATTTCCATCAGTATAAATCTAAGCGTCTCCTGGGAAAGGCACACTTGCCAAGGGGACACCACTTTCTGTGGGGGCTCTTTCTATAAGTGGGAACACTTCGGACTCTGCACTTCAGAGAATGAACACAAGAAAATACTTTGAATATCACCACACAGGCAACCTTGTTTATCCCTTCAGCTTGTGCTCCTCGCAACATGCACTCTCTACCACTCCTTCTGACAGCTTTGTCCTCTATCCTTAAGCTAACTCTCCTTCACAGATTATATATATCACCCTAACTTCTACCCTCTCCTTATTACTGTACCCACCAACTCCTGCTTATACTAAATATACACACACACACACACACACACACACACTGTGGCATATCCCTTTCTGCTTCTCCTAACCTCTGGAGATATATCCCCAAACCAAACCCTGGGCCTCCATAATTTAACTGTACTCAGCACATCCATTACCCCACACCCACTGGCAGCAGCCGCAATCTACACAATTTAGTGCCCATTTCTCCTCTCCCCAAGACCAGACACCCTTTCTCTTGCGCCCTTTGGAATTCCCGCTCTGTCGGTAACAAACTCACTTCTCTCCATGACCGCTTTATTGCTAACTCATTTAATCTACTCGCCATTACCAAAACCTGGTTTCATGAATCCAACACTGCGTCCTCTGCTGCCCTATCCCATGGTGGTCTTCTCTGGACACACTCCCCAAGATCCAGTGGACGTAAGGGAGATGGTGTTGGAATCCTTTTAGCCCCTCATAGCACCTTTCAGGTACTTCACCCACCTCCCTCTCTGCCACTCTCCTCTTTTGAAGCACACTGCATTCGTCTTTTCTCTCCAGTTTCTCTAAGGATAGCTGTGATCTACCGGCCCCCTGGATTGGTATCAGCCTTTCTTGAGGGCTTCTGTGCCTGGCTACCCTACTTTCTCTCTTCTGAAATCCCCACAATCATTCTCGGTGACTTCAACATTACTATTAATACTAACACTCCTGCGACTTCCAAACTTCTCTGTCTAACCTCCTTTGACCTGAAGCAATGGATACATGCCCCTACTTGCTCTGAAGGCAATACCCTTGACCTAGTTTTCTCCCACCTGTGCACTCCGTGCAACCTCTCCAACTATCCATTCCCTCTCTGATCACTACCTTAGTAGCTTCACTCTCCCTCCAACCGCCGTAAAAGTTACCCGCAGACACATACGTCATCTCAACTCTTCTCTTCTACTGACGACCTATATGACAAAATCTCACCCCTATCCTGCACCGACCTAGCCACTTCTGTCTACAAAACTTCACTTCTAGCCTCAATCGACTCACTGGCCCCCCTCACTACCCACAGAACCAGGCCCGAACCCTTCAACCTTGGCAAACGGATACTAGAAGTCTGAAAAAACAGCCGTGCTCACGAGCGCCTGTGGCGTAAAACGAAGTCTCAGAAAGATTTCAACCAATGCAAAACTGCCCTCCAAAAATACAATTCCAGCCTCCTCACTGCCAAGCAGACCCATTTTATCACTCATTAGAAATGTATCATCCCGTCCCCATCAACTCTTCTCTACCTTCAACTCTACTTCATACTCCACTGCCTCCACCCACCAACTCACTCACTCACTGCCCAAGAGATCGCCAATCACTTCAAACCGAAGATCGATACAATTCGCGAGGAGATCTCTGCTGTTCAGATACCCTCCCATGCTTTACACTTCATGCCCACAGGTTCAATCATTACTTCCCTCTCAACCCCACCACTATAGACGAGGTTGCTAAACTACTTGCCAATGCCCATCTCACTACCTGTCCTCTGGATCCTATTCCCTCGCAAATGCTACGTTCACCCTCTGGCTCTATTCTACACCCTCTCACATCTTTAATCTCTCCCCCTCTTCTGGCATCTTTCCCAACTCTCTAAAATATGCACTAGTTAGCCCCATACTTAAAAAGCCCTCCCTGGACCTATCCAATCTTGACAACTTCCGCCCAATCTCTTAGCTTCCTTTCTATCCAAACTCCTTGAATGTCTGGTCTACAACTGACTGTGCGACCACCTTGCTGATAATAGCCTTCTTGATCCCCTTCAGTCTGGTTTTTGTCCTCAACACTCCACAGAAATTGCTCTCCTAAAACAAATGATCTACTAGTGGCCAAAACCAATGGACACTTTTCTGTACTCCTACTCCTGGACCTCTTTGCTGCCTTTGATACTGTTGACCACCCCTTCCTCCTCAAAAAACTCGACACTTTTGGTCTCCGTGATTGTACTCTTCTCTGGCTCTCCTACTTATCCAACCGCACCTTTAGTGTTACTTACAATTCAACTTCCTCCTCTCTTCCTTTCTCTGTTGGGGTCCCCCAAGTTTGTCCTCGGACCTCTCCTATTCTCAATCTACACCTCCTCCCTGGGTCAGTTGATAGCCTCCCATGGCTTCCAATACCACCTCTACACTCACGACACACCCTCTACCCCTCAGATCACTCCCTCCGTCTCCTCACGTATCACTAATTTACTAACAGATATATCAGCCTGGATGTCACCACTTCCTCGAACTCAATCTATCCAAAACCAAACTTATTTTTCCTCCACCATATGCCCCTTCTCCTGATCTCTCTGTCAAAATCGATGGCACAACTATAAACTTATCCCCGCTTGCCAAGGTCCTAGGTGTAGTTCTGGACTCTGAACTCTCCTTTAAGCCCCACATCCAATCACTGTCCAAATCTTGCCACCTCGAACTCCGCAACATCTCCAAAATACACCCCTTTCTAACCAACGACACAAACAAAACTCTTAATCCACTCCCTGGTCATCTTTCGTCTCGGCTACTGCAACTTCCTTCTCATTGGCTTAGCTCTACATAGGCTATCCCTCCTTCAATCCATCATTAATACTGCTGCCAGACTTATCCACCTTACCAATCACTCTGTGTCTGCTACTCCTCTGTCAATCCCTCCACTGGCTTCCACTCACCCAACCAATTAAATTCAAAATACTAACTACTTACAAAGCCATCCACAACTCAGCCCCCAGTTACATCACTAGCCTAATCTATAAATACCAACCTATTTGTTCTCTTCATTCTTCTCAAGACCTCCTGCTCTCTAGCTCCTTCAACATCTCCTCCCATGCTCGCCTCCAAGACTTTTCCAGAGCCTCTCCAATCCTATGGAACGCCTTACCCCAAAGTGTCCGATTATCTTCTACTCTATTAGCTTTTAGACGATCCCTAAAAACTCTTCTCTTGAGAGAAGCCTATCCTACCCACACCTAACAACTGTATTTTCATTTTCTCCATCAGCTCATCCCCCACAGTTATTACCTTTTGTCCCTCTTGACCCTCCCTTCTAGATTGAAAGCTCTAACAAGCAAGGCCCTCTGATTCCTCCTGTTTTGATTTGTATTGTAATTGTACTGTATGCCCCCATGTTGTAAAGCATTGCGCAAACTGTTGGCGCTATATAAATTCTGTATAATAAGAATAATGTTAGGTATCTATTTACTCGGTGTAACAACTTTCACATTATGAAAAAAATTGGGCTAACTTTACTGTTTTTTTTTTTTTTTTTAAAAACGTGTTTGAAAAGAAAAAAAAAATCACTGCGCAAATACCGCATGACATAAAAAGTTGCAACAACCACCATTTTATACCCTATGATTTCTGCTAAAAAAATATATATCATGTTTGGAAGTTCTGAGTAATTTTCTATCAAAAAAATTATGATTTGTACATGTAGGAGAGACATGCCAGAATTGGCCCGGGTGGCAAGTGGTTAAATTTAGCTGTATATTTCTTGCTACTATCATAAGCTACCACCAAACCCAAAAGAAATTATCCTGCTCTCAATGTTTGAAGCGATACCACAAATGTGTATGTCAGTTGTTGTATGTACCCCTATTAGAGCCCAGAAACAATTCGCATTTTGCATTTTTTTCGTATTCTACCTAAATACACTGATACCAATTTAAAAAATGCTTTTCTTTTTCATACATCATGGGACACAGAGTAAGGCTCCTTACTTACTGGGTTATACTCCATCTCCAAGTGAATGGACACTGGTAGACCAAAGGCCTTTAGACAGGAAGGGATCCCCTATATAACCCCTCCCACACAGGAAGTACTTCAGTTTTTACCAGTGTCTGCAAGGTGGGTGGGCACGATTGTTTGAGCTCTCTCGAGCTCCAGGTCTTGAAGTCCCAGCACGGTTCTAAAAAGAATCAAGTAATTGATCAGATCCATTTGAAACAAGCTTATATTAAGATAAATGGTACCCGAGTCTTGCAAAGAAGGGGGCAAGGATCCTACAAGGTTTTGCCTGTAATATGACTTCCGGTCGCTGGATCCTGCGTAGTGGAATCCTGGACACCACAGAACTAAGGCATTCCTGCAGGGTGCTGTACAGGTCTAAGGGAGTGGACCCTAAAGCAGGAAAAGAGTACCCAGTCCTTGAAGGTCCTTAAGTGACAGGAACCCAACGTGATGGGTGAAGATTGGGCTCTTGGTTTCTAAGGTTGCCTTGTGTCTGGGTAAGTGAAATCCCCCCTTATTTACTTATTGTGGGGAGCCCCATGTGTGTAACAATCTGTCAATCTAGCCAAGGCTGGACACCTGTGTAGCAGTGACCGCAGGGTGGAGTTTTGGGCTGACTGTCAGTGTTTTAGGTAAGGAGTACCTTTCTTGTTTTGGCTGCTTTCTTGCGGCTAGTCTGCGCACTAAGATTCATACTATGCATGGGACCGTGACCGCACGTGCCTGGGTTGCCAACTGTCAGTAAATTTACGAACCGTTTGTAAAATCTGTAATCTTTGCATCTGTCCATGAATGTCTGTTATGGATATGCAGTCTGTTTGTAAATTTACTGACAGTTGGCAACCCTGGCACGTGCACGCAGGCGCAAAGCATCCCAGCGCACAGCCATCTTATTTAAACAGAGTTGCTGACATGCGGTGCTTCCAGTGGACAGCTGTGGGACACAGAGCAGGCTCTGAAAACCTTTTGCTTTCAGCAGTTCATTCCTCCTTACCCTGGTCACGTGAGTCACCAGGTGTTGGTTGGCAAGCTAAAGTGCTTAGCAGGATTGTTGCATAGGGGCGGGGCTAACACCTATGTCATCAGTAGCTCCTGAGGTGGCTAGTCAAAACATCAGTGTTGTATCCCGAGAGACCAGAGGCTTCTGGACAATCTGAGCCGCTGCGCCCGTCTGGTATTGTGCCTACGGTCAACGCTGCTGCTTCAGCCTTTATCACCAGGGATGAACTGTCCTCAGCGCTAGCTGGGTTAGAGCACAGGATTGCTGGCATGATTGCCTCCATCCTGCAGGGTGGCAAGCAGCATGACAGATCCTCCTCCCCTGAGCCTCCTAATTTGGAACAGGAATGGGTTGAGGAAGGGGAAGAGCTAGATGCCAAGGACTTACGAAGGCCTGGCAGATGAATCTGCTTCTGAGGAATCTGGGCCAGAAGATGTCCAGTTGATATCAGCCTCTCAGTCGTAAAGGCTTTTGATCCAGACTCTTATCGAGATGGTTAGTTCTGCCTTTAGGTTACCTCCTGCAGAGGGCTTGTACCTGCTGTTGGAACAAGCAGTGTATGCTGATTGGGAACATCCTGACAGGATTTTCGTACCTCCCAAGAGGTTTTCCCTTTTATATCACATGGAGGAAGTTTATTAAGAAATGGCTTCCTTTTCGTTGGCCAGTTCGGTTATTCAGCCAGCTGTGGCAGCAATTGGAGTCTGCAAGTCCTTAACCACTCCTCCCCCGGCGCATTGACAAATGACGTCCGGGCGGGTGTTTCACTATCCTGACTGGACGTCTATTGACGTCCTCAGGATAATCCGCGATCGCGTGCCCCTGGGGGCGCGCATCGCGGCGATCGGTGGTGCCGTGGGTCAGTCTGACCCACCGCATTACTGACCAAGGTAAAAGGCTTCGATCCGAAGCCTTTTACCATGTGATCAGCCATGACCAATCATGGCTGATCACAGTGTAAATAGGAAGAGCCGTTTATCGGCTTTTCCTCTGCTCAAGTCTGCAGACCTGAGCAGCGGAGAGCCGATCGGCTGCTCTCCTGACGGGGGGGGGGGGGCTGTGCTGAACGTTTATTAGCGCAGCCACCCTCAGGATCGCCCCCACGGGACCACCAGGGAGCCCCCCTCCCAGACATCTCAATAAGGCCGCCCAGGACCACCAGGGAAAACATAGAGGCCGCCCAGGACCACCAGGGAGCCCGCACTAGACCACCAGGTAAGGGCCATATTATGCACTGTAGGGATGCCACTGTGCCCATGTATGATGCCTGCCAGTGCCATCCCTAACAGTGCTTGTTGCACCAGTGCCCACCACTGTCACCTATAAGTGCCCACCTGTGCCCCCTATCAGTGCCCACCTGTGCCACCTAAAAGTGCCCCCTATCAGTGCCCATCAGTGCCACTTATCAGTGCCGCCTTGGAGTGTCCATCAGTGCTGCATATCAGTGCCCGTCAGTGTTGCTTGTCAGTGCCGCCCATCAGTGCTGCATATTTGCCCCATCATCAGTGCCAACCTGTACTGCCTCATCAGTGCCCGTCAGTGTAGCCACATCAGTGCCCGTCAGTGTAGCCACATCAGTGCCCGTCAGTGTAGCCACATCAGTGCCCGTCAGTGTAGCCACATCAGTGCCCGTCAGTGTAGCCACATCAGTGCCAGTCAGTGTAGCCACATCAGTGCCCGTCAGTGTAGCCACATCAGTGCCCGTCAGTGTAGCCACATCAGTGCCCGTCAGTGAAGGTACTTTATACAAATTTTTGTGAC
>BLSH010499655.1:325234-353782 GCA_018402905.1 Glandirana rugosa
AATTTTTTTTTTTTTTTTTTTTTTCAAAATTTTCGGTCTTTTTTTTGTTATAGCACAAAAAATAAAAACCGCAAAATACCATCAAAAGAAAGCTCTATTTGTGGGAACAAAATAATAAAAATTTTGTTTGGGTACAGCGTTGCACGACTGCCCAATTGTCATTCGAATCGCAACAGCACTGAATGCTGAAAATTGGTCTGGGCGGGAAGTGTTCTAAGTGCCCGGTATTGAAGTGGTTAAAGGATCAGGTCAGACAGCCTGACAGGCCTAACCAGGAGGATGATCTTGCTAAAACAGGGCAGATCTTCCTCGAGCACTGTGTTTTGCTGTATAACATAGAGAGCATGTCAGTGTGAGGTGGGTAAAGAAGTGGTGTGTCTCAGTCCCAATTTGTACAAACAATTTAATGGCCCAAGGGACTGAGTCATACCACAAATAAAAATATGAAAAAGATTTATTTTTTACAAATCTTATACCACATACATTTAAAAACACGATTCTACAGAAATACAAAGGAAGAACAATTGTACGCATCACAGAGTAATGTGCAAGTTGGAAACCTTATATGGGAACCGAATGGCTAAGTGCAAATATCCACCAATAAATTTGACCAAATCCGTGCGGTCGTTTGACATGCTTCGTGAGGTAATGAACCCGCTTCTTCAGGAGAAACAGTCAAATTGTTTCAGAAGTTTTAGTGCATTTTCACATGCGTACTTTTGCACAAATTTAATATATAAAATCAGTCAGAAACCTTTGAGCTGGATTTGGTCACCCCCTGGTCCACAATTTTTCTTCACCCCCGGGGGTTGTGGAGGGTGGGGAAAAGGGAAGGCCAAGCACGGAATGTGCACGCCTCCCACAGTCGCTGCTGGGCACAATGGTGGGGAAATACGTATCCTAGTAGTCTGCTGTTGACCAAGCAAAGGTAACCATCCGTCAGTCAGTCTGAACCCACCTGCGTATCCCCACCCTCCACAACCACCCGGGGGGGGTATATTAGTGGACCAGGGGGTAACCATATCTGGCTGTTTTATTATGCATATGAATTTAAGATTTCTGACTGATTTTATATACGCTTATTTTGTGCAACAGTACGCATGTGGAACTGCAATTAAACTTCTGAACCAAATTTGACTATGTGCTTCTCCTGAGGAAGTGGATTCATTACCTCATGAAATGCATCGAGAACCACTGCACACATTTGGTCAAATTTATTGGTGGACATTTGCACTTAGCTATTCGGTCCCTCGGGCCATTAAATTGTTTTTGGGTTTTGCTGTAGATGCCTTAAAAGGATTCTATACAGCAAGTTTCTCGTTTGCCTCTCCTGTCTGTACATATGCGCAGACTTGTGTGGCTTAAGAACTGGTCAGCTGAGCTTCCCTGTAAGTAGTTATTGGTAGGGTTCCCCTTCCATGGGGAACATACGTTTGGTGAGGATCTGGACAAATACATCCAAAAGATTTCCGGAGGAAAGAGTTCTTCACCTCCTGTTAAGAGAAGGACCAGGGGTCCCTCGTTTAAAACCTTGGGGACTCTCAGGTATTTCAGTGACAAGGCAGTTCCGTTCAACAAGCTACAGCAGTTTGTCTCCCGAACATGGGATCCCTTGGCTATCGGAGCAGATGCTCTAGTAGTCCCATAGAGCAAGTTCTCCCTGGTTTATGCTTTATGCAGGGGGTAACTCGTTTGCTTCCCTCCATTAGGTCACCTATGTGGCCTTGGGACTTAAACCTAGTACTGTATGCGTTACAGAAATAACCTTTTGAGCCCATCAGAGAAATTACATTAGTCTTGCTGTCACGCAAGCTGGCCTTCCTGATGGCAATCACCTTGGCTAGAAGGGGGTCGGAGTTGGCACCCCTTTCATGCAGGGAAGCATATTTGATCCTTCCCCATGACAGGGTCGTGCTACGACCTGTTCCATCCTTTTTGCCAAAGGTGGTGTCGGCCTTTCATTTGAATCAGGATGTTTTGCCTTCCTTTTTCTCTCAGCCTTGTTCAGCGGAAGAGAGACTACACTATTTGGATGTAGGGCTAACAGCCAGTTTGCCTAGATCTGTGGAGATCCAAGGATCAGACTCATTTTTTTGTTTTACCAGAAGGACCCAAGAAAGGGCAGGCAGCTTCTAAGACTTCACCATTGCCCATTGGGTCTGTCAATTGGTCATTCAGGCCTACGGTCTGAAATGCAAAGCTCCTCCCTTCAGGACGAGATCTCATTCTGCCAGGGGTGTAGGAACATCCTGGGCTTCAGGTATCTGCGGCTAAGATTTGTAACGCTGCTACCTGGTCTTCAGTGCATACGTGCACAAAATTTTATCAAGTGGATATTCGAGCAGCCGAGGATTCAGCTTTCAGCCGCAGTATACTACGGGCTGCCTTATTACGTCTGATGGCTATTGTATGGCAGGGTGTCTCCCTCCCCTCAAGGCTATTGCTCTGAGATGTTCCAGCAAGTAAGGAATAATAACCTCACTCTGCGCCCCATGATGTATGAAAAAATGTCATACTTGCCTGTAAAATCCTTTCTTTGAGTACATCGCGGAATACAGAGGTCCCTCCCCTCTTTTTAGGGATTAAGTGCTTGCTACAAAACTGAAGTACTTCCTATGTGGGAGGGGTTATATAGGGGATCACTTCCTGTCTCCATTCACCTGGGGATGGAGTATAACCGAGTAAGGAATGGCCTCACTCTGTGTCCCATGATGTACTCAAAGAAAAGTATTTTACAGTTAAGTACGAAGAAAAATCCTACTGAAAAAAAAAAAAAAAAAAAAAAAAAAAAATAAAAGAAATCTTGCCCAAAATATACTGATCCTGATCTTTGACCCTTACTTGTCCCAAACACAAACCTAGATACCACAGTATCTTTAATTTAATCTCTGCAAGGAGAGAGATATAAACGTATCTCTCTCCTCCATTCAGAGAAAGAACACAGGGACAGGCTTTACAGTGACTGATAACTGATAGCCAAATCAGGGGCTATCACAGCAATCAGGCGACCCAAAACTCTGGGTTCCCAGTGAGACCATGCTCTGTGTGCTGAGAGAGAACTGTTCTGCAAGCTCCCAGCACAAAGACAGATATGCATACATGCGGCCACAAGGAAAAATGCCCAGTCCAGTGAGGCTGCATATATGCATGCTGTCGTCATGAAGGGGTTAATCTATGCTCCTTGCACTGCCTCATACAGTGGGGCAAAAAAAGTATTTATTCAGCCACCAATTGTGCAAGTTCTCCCACTTAAAAAGATGAGAGGGGCCTGTAATGTTCATCATAGGTTCACTTCAACTATGAGAGACAGAATGAGAAAAAAAATCCAGAAAATCACATTGTCTGATTTTTAAAGAATTTGCAAATTATGGTGGAAAATAAGTATTTGGTCAATAACAAAAGTTAATTTCAATACTTTGTTATATACCCTTTGTTGGCAATGAAAGAGGGCAAATGTTTTCTGTAAGTCTCTCCACAAGGTTTTTACACACTGTTGCTGGTAGTTTGGCCCATTCCTCCATGCAGATCTCCTCTAGAGCAGTGATGTTTTGGGGCTGTCGCTGGGCAACACAGATTTTCAACTCCCTCCAAAGATTTTCTATGGAGTTGAGATCTGGAGACTGGCTAGGCCACTCCAGGACTTTGAAATTCTTCTTACGAAGCCACTCCTTCATTGCCCGGGGTGGTGTGTTTGGGATCATTGTCATGCTGAAAGACGCAGCCACTTTTCATCTGCAATGCCCTTGCTGATGGGAGGTCTTTACTCAAAATCTCACGATACATGGCCCCTTTCATTCTTTCCTTTACACGGATCAGTCGCCCTGGTCCCTTTGCAGAAAAACAGCCCCAAAGCATGATGTTTCCACCCACATGCTTCACAGTAGGTATGGTGTTCTTTGGATGCAACTCAGCATTCTTTCTCCTCCAAACATGACAAGTTGAGTTTTTACCAAAAAGTTCTATTTTGGTTTCATCGGACCATATGACATTCTCCCAATCCTCTTCTGGATCATCCAAATGCTCTCTAGCAAACTTCAGATGGGCCCGGACATGTACTGGCTTAAGTAGGGGGACACGCCTGGCACTGCAGGATTTCAGTCCCTGGCAGCGTAGTGTGTTACTGATGGTAGCCTTTGTTACTTTGGTCCCAGCTCTCTGCAGGTCATTCACTAGGTCCCCCCGTGTGGTTATGGGATTTTTGCTCACCGTTCTTGTGATCATTTTGACCCCACAGCGTGAGATCTTGCGTAGAGCCCCAGATCAAGGGAGATTATCAGTGGTCTTGTATTTCCATTTTCTAATAATTGCTCCCACAGTTGATTTCTTCACACCAAGCTGCTTACCTATTGCAGATTCAGTCTTCCCAGCCTGGTGCAGGCCTACAATTTTGTTTCTGGTGTCCTTTGACAGCTCTTTGGTCTTGGCCATCGTGGAGTTTGGAGTCTGACTGTTTGAGGTTGTGGAAGGTGTCTTTTATACTGATAACGAGTTCAAACAGGTGCCATTAATACAGGTAACGAGTGGAGGACAGAGGAGCCTCTTAAAGTTACAGGTCTGAGAGCCAGAAATCTTGCTTTTTTGTAGGTGACCAAATACTTATTTTCCACCATAATTTGCAAATAAATTCTTTAAAAATCAGACAATGTGATTTTCTGGATTTTTTTTTCCGCATTCTGTCTCTCATAGTTGAAGTGAACCTATGATGAAAATTACAGGCCTCTCTCATCTTTTTAAGTGGGAGAACTTGCACAATTGGGGGCTGACTAAATACTTTTTTGCCCCACTGTAAGTAGTTCATGAATAGGTTTAATTATTGCTCAGAACAGGAGGCTCAGAAATTACTCTAGTTGATACATTAGCTCAGGTACTCAAGTAATAAAAAGGTCAACCTATTTCCCAAGTATGGATTAAAAACAACTTCAGTATGAAAACACAGTCAGCATTGTGCTTTTGTAGAAATGACAGGAAGCTTTGTGTTACTTGTAAATTTTGATGTTTATTATACCAAAATGACAACACTTTCATCTGTGCATTCTGCATTGATATAACTCCGGGTAGGTTGAATCTAAATGAGCTTTGTACAATCATGCTGGATTGTGGTGGCAGCAATACAATTCAGGAGAGAGGGAAAATAAAAAGGGGGGGGGGGGGGGAGGTCTGGGGATCATGGTCCAGCAGATAATGCTCCATTTCATTTTTTTTTTCTTTTCTTTAAATTTTTCAAGAAAAATCAAATTTTCACCTGTGACTTGATTGCTGTATAAACAAAAAAATAAACCCTTCGATTTAACCCTTTTGATACTGTTTGTGCCTTCACAAAGCTAAAAAATATATTAAATTTACCCAGTAATGGTCACATCAGTTGAGAAAGATACTCTTATGGATCTCCAGCACAGAAAATCCTTCTGATAGCTGCAGCACCAGAGTATATCATAATGAACACTATACAATACATAAGCTATATACATTAACCCTTAAATTGCTGGAAGGAAATGCCTGAGGTAACCAGACAGCTCTTGCCAGCAGCAAAAGAGCCAAAATGTCCTAATCAACTGTTCTCTCAGAGAAAATTAGTGAAACTCCGTGATTTTTAAGTCACTGGAAAGAGTAAGCAACTCCTAAGAGTTAAGTCATATTGTTCTACAAATATCTAGCACTTCCCATGGTCCATCTCTACACAGAAGTTTGTGTCCTCACTTCCACAAGGAGTTTTTAGGTTACAAGTCTTTAGCTTTGCCAGACACTGTTGCGCTTCAAAAACTAAACAAAACTATTTTTGTTTCTTAAAAAATATTACAAATCTGTATTATTTGTATCTCTGTAATATATTAAACTTTTTTCATCAAAACCTCTTCAAACTTTAATTTCCTTAAACATGATATGTTATGGAAAACAGTGATTAAAAGTTTGTTGTTAAAGCATCTGTAGAAGAAAGCTGGTGGTTAGGTAAAAAAAAATAAAATAAAAAAATAAAAAAAAGGAAGGGTGCAAGTAATGTAGTACAGGAAAGAAGTGGAAATGGGAAGATTACATTATTTAAAAAGGATGATGAGCAGATGCTGAAAGAAAGAAAAAAAAAAGTACCTAAAAATTTGCCCTCCTCATAATTGGAAGAGTGGAGGAAGCTCAAAATTTCAATTAAAATGGAGTCACTCAGGAATGAAAGTGTCATAGTGGTGTATCATAGCAGTCTGGTAACTGGTCCATTTGATACTGTCTATGCTGCTGAAGTTGCAGCTGTTGCTGCTGTTCCTGATGTTGCTTCATAATCTCCTTTACTTCCTCCTCAAGTTCAGGAGGTATAATAAACTGATCATCAGGATCTGGCTGTGCTGGTGCTGCAAAATATCCTCCCGTTTTTCTTGAAGGTGCATCTGCAGCAACCTCAATTAGATTATGACTTCTCTCTGATGGTGCCACTGATCCATTGCCCCTTCTCTGACGACCAAGAGTGTTAGAAGAAAAGTCTTGTCTCCTGACTAAGCCTCCCAGGTCATCCTCATTGGCGCTTACAACAATACCCTCATCAGTGGGCTCTAAGACAGTGCAGGTAGGTGCAGGCTGCCCACCATTTCTAAATCGCGAGCAATGAATGTCCACTTCTACCTCAACGCGGCTTCCATTGGAAAAAACGCCTTCAATAGGTTCCTCGTCCTCACTGTCAAGACCATTGTCTGAAAAGGCACTGGAGAAAGTGGCACTGGATAGTTGTCGTTGAAAAGAGCTAGACAGGCATACAGGATGCAAAGTACAGCGCTGTTCGCTCGGGCATCCTGCAGGGCCAACTCCATTCTCATGAAGGGAAACTGCTGGAGGTTCATCAGAGGCTGTGGACCCAACTTCACTGCTCATCTCAGAGGTCGATATCTCACTGCTGATTTCGGACGCTAGGCCACTGCTAGAAGATGGCATGCCTAAGCTGTCTTGGGCACGGTCCTTAATCACATTGACAGAAGGTGTGAATATCCCTGGGCTGGGTGGTGGAATGCCACCATTCAGTTCACAGCAGCAGAAGCAGTCTTCTGCAACATTCAGCTGCACAACTACTGCACATATGCTCCCGCTGCAGCCGTAACTCTGTGCTAAGCTGCATAACTTCTTGGAGGCAGCAAGAGCATCTGGCACATTTCTGATCGTCTCAACAGCTTCTTCCTCTGAGATGCTATCCCATAATCCCTTGCTTCCAAGAATGAAGAATTCATCTTGAGGTGTTAGCGCGAATGACTGAACATAAGGCCTTGGAGTAACACTCGGATGGAGGAAGGTATATCCCAAAATACGTGTACAGTCAGTCACTCCATTTACTTTACCATCCTGCAGAAGAACACAGTTTTTACATTTTATTTCAAATGAACCAATAAGTATATACAATACAGTGAATAAAATTACAAGAGAAGTATGGGGGTTTAAAATACAAAAATATATATACTCACCTAGGTGGATGCAGCATTAATTTGATGCTGCATCTGTCCCCCAATGTCTTTGCACTGACAACTGAGCGATCAAACACCACTGATTGCTCAGTTCTCTCCTCCACTCTCATTTTCAGTCACCAGCTCTCTGCTCTGCCACTCCAGCATTCACTGGAGCGCTGGGCTGTGGAGGGGGTGGGAGTGGCTGTTTCAGTCTCCCAGCCACCCATTGAGAGGCTGAGCCAGCTGCTGGTCCAGGAACCTGGGTGGATCCTGACTAAATTTGAGATCAATCCAGCGCCTGGACCCGCTGAATGCGGTCAGCTGACTTTGACCTGTTGTTGGCTGAAACCAGGTCACAGGAGTGCAGAATGACCTGCACTCCTGTGATCCATAGAAGTATGGCCAAAAAAGCTTTGGCCATGCTTCTCTTTTAAATGACAACTTGTATGACTTACTTGTATCAGTTACTTGTATCAGTTACTTTATGTACACAAATGCTTCACATTAATTCATGATCACAAAAGCAGTTACCTCAAGTTATCTTAACATCCAAATTTATGTAAGAATCCATTCACAAACATTATTACCTTGGGATAATTGTGAAGCTTAATAAGCAGTCTACTGAGAACCTCAGGAAAACATGCAAGATGGTAAAACGCCAATTCAGGAGATAAAATTCCAATTCATAGAAAATAGGATATTTGTACTCGCTGTAAAATTTCTTGCCTTCCATAAATAGACATGGGAGTTCAGAAACACTACATACAGGAGGGTTGGACAACTGACAAAATTAATTGTAAGTCTGCCCTAGGATAATCCCTCCCTACTCCACACAGCATGCCTCAGCTTTTAGAAAGAAAAATCAAGAGCCTGACAAGAGGGGAGGGAACGGTGTCCCTCACTGGACAGCAAGAAAAAGGTTTTCATGGTGTTTTCCTGGAGCACAGTACAGGACACCGACTTCTTTAAATCATTGTGACTGTTATATGGAAAAAAAAAAAAAAAAAAAAAAAAAAAGGATATCCCCTATATGAACCCTCCCACTCCAGATAGCCTAAGTTTTGTGGCAAGCAACGAGGAGATCAGAAGGGGAGGGTCCTGTATTCTGTACACCGGGAAACAGATTTTACTGGAAGGTTAAAAAAAAAAAAAAAAAAAGATTTTTGACTTGCTTGTAAATTCCATATCTTGGACACATGCTGGAAATTTATGGACACTGCCAAAGCTTTTGGACACACCCCTAGGTGTGCCCCTAAAACCCTTCCCAACTCCTACAGACCTCAGTTTTTAGCAAGCAATGCAAAGTAACGCAAACAGATGAGTGGGTGCCTGTGCCTTGTACTCCAAAATATGAAGTTTACAGGAAAGTCAAAATTCCTTTTATCCTAATCAAACAGTGCAGGACACAGCTGGATATTCACAGACCATGGGATTTTACCAAGCAATGAAACAGAGGGGTGGGTAACAAGACAGTCATGCCAATGGGCCCAACATAAAAAAAAAAGGGTCAAGGGCCCAACTCAGGATGGCACTGAAAGAGCTCACCTGCATCCACAGAGGTCTGGACATCCACCTTGGAGAAGGTATGATTAGAAGACCAAAGGATAGCCTTACAAAGCTGGGCAACAGATGTTTGATGTTGGAACACCCATGAAATCCCCACTGATCTGGTGCAGTGAGCACAAAAGGATACTGAAGCATCTTATTTAGAGTATAAGCTCCTGCATTGAGTTATCTTCAAGCAATGTGTCCTTTCAAGACCCTGCTGGCAAGACAGCCTGTTTCACGGATAGAGGTGGTGGCTTTCAGATAGACTGATAGCTCTGAACACATCCAGGCAATGGAACAAAATATATTTGGGGTGCTTAGGAGCAGAGCAGGACGAAGGAAGGACAATATCTTCATTGAGAAAGCTGATACCAACTTAGGGTAAAAGGAGGCTCTTGTATGCAAGACCACTTTATCCCTGTGAAGAATCATGAGAACTCTTTACAAGAGGAAGCTGCTAACACTGAAATTCATCTAAAAATATGACAGCCACTTTCCAGGCCACTTTGAAGGAGAGATCACCCAAGGGGACCCTTAATGGGTACAAACCGTGATTGCTGCAAGGCAGAGATAACCAAACAGATCCCAAGAAGATGCATCAGGCACTTTAAATAAAGGTTCTAACAAGGGAAATTGAAGCCAAAGGTTTCTGTTTTAAAATGGACAATGTCCCTTACGAGTACTTAACTTTTTTTTTACTATTCCCAGGACACTGCATTCACTAAATCTGGTCTCCCATAGTAAACAGAAAATGGAAATGCAATTATTTTAGTAGTTTTCATACCACACTGAGCTGTCCTATGAGGCTGCAGGGCTCCTGACCCTCTGTCTGGACAGTGTTGATTGGCCCTGTGCTGATCACATACACTTTCCCAAGAAAAAAAAAAACTAGCAACACACAAACTGAGCATGTGCAACCTGACTCCAAAGGCTCTGTCTTATCCGGACTTGTCCAGGGGGACAGTGCAGGAAGGTGAGGATCTATGCATACAAGATCAAGCAAACTTTTTAAACAATGCAGAGGATTAACCCCTCAGTTTCCACAGTGAGTATAAGCAGCATGCTTTACTGCATATACAGACTGATTTTACGGTTGTGGGTTTAGTAACACTTTAAAGCCAAGTTCTGGTGAAATTCCAATTTTAGGCCAGAATGCCAAGTACCAGATAATCTCTGGGGTTGAAATGCCTGTGTTCACACTAGACGAGGAGTTAAAAGACAGTCAAGGATACCCCTTGTCCTTCAAGACCTGGGTTTCAACAGCCAGGTTAAAAGTCAGTTACTGACAAGCAGGGTGGAACAGGGGGCCTTGAGACTGCAGGTCTGACCTGTCTGGTAGAGGACAAGGGTTGTCTCCTAGAAGTTTGAGTGTCTGAATATTAGGCTCTCTTAGGCCAATTTGGTGCAATGAGAATCACAGATTTCTTTTTGTCTATTTTGCGGACAGCTATTTGCCGTTGAGGAAGAATCTTCACTGGCATGGAGGCAAATAACCTGAAAGGAGTCCAGGAACTGCCAGAGCATCTTATGCGAGTGCCAAAGGATCCTAGGTTGTGGCTACAAAAAGGGGTAACTTGCTGGACTTGGAGGCCAGGATGTCCACATCCGGGGTCCTTCATTTCCGACATAGGACACTGAAGATGTCAGGATAAAAAAGGACCATTTCTTCTAGTCCAAGCCGTAATAACTGAGCAAATCCACCCTTTAAGTGTCCACTCCTGGGAGGTTAAGAGCAGAGATTGCTGGACAGTGTTTCTCCATCATGGAGATGATCAGGCTAACTTCGAAGCTGGCTAAATCCTCGTACCCCTCCTGAAGATGAATATGAGCCACTTCTCTTGCACTGCTGACGGCCACCTGATTGCGTATCCCAGAAGAAGAGGGGTTCAGTGACGCAAACCTAGAAATTATTTGGATTTGATCTTAACTTCCGTGAGCAATTAGGCTCCTTGAATTATGCGAGATTGGAACACTCTCCCCAGCCTGTGAAGCCGGCAACTGTGGTTACAACCTTCCATGAGTCTTCGGGAAGAAAGCTTTCCAAGGTGGCATTGGAAATTGACCAAGCTACAGAATTCCTTGCTTGACCGTAATAAAGGAAAGGAAGGTCCAGAGAAGGAGTGCATTTATTCTATGTTAACAGAATGTTGTGTTGAAGGAGCTTTAAGTTGAGTAAAGGTAATAGCCTCAAATGAGGCTACCAGGAGGCCCAGGAATCTCATGGAGAATCTCGCTAAGAGGAAGTTGTTCGATCCTAAAATCCCAGGCTGAAGATCTTACAGAGACCAGCTGGTTTGTGGAAGAAAAACCCTTTGCCTGGGCCATGCCTAGGGTGCTTGGGTTAGCAGGAACACACCGATCAACACTTAATTAAAACAAAGCACACTTACAACATAAAAGCCTCAACTCCAGGCACAGATGGCAGCCAGGAAGGTAGATCAGCATCCTATACAGGGTTGATCAAACGGCAGCATCTAAAGGCACCAGAAGACTGCCAGAAATGGAATGACCAACGGCATCTATGGCCGCAAGCAATGCAAAATTATGACAGGAGTGACGTCAGAGATGAGCAACAAGTTTCAGGGGCACTGTCCCCTTTGTCAAGAAACCCAAGGAGAAGGGAAAGCCAGCTTATAAAACACAGATTAGTTGTGGGAACACAATTTGTGTTAGCAGCAGCTAGATATAAATAGACACTTTTAGGTTTACAATAGCTTACACTTTGACTGGTAGCGCAGGAGTTACACCACCTTGTTTTTTCAGTCGATATCTGCTCTTGTAGAAAGCCACACATTTGGCTGCAACTGTGCTGGCTACAGCAAAAATCATGTGACAATCTGTTTATAATGGTCAATACGGATTTCTCCTTAAGACACTTTACGTCATGAGGCTCTATTATCTTGTAGCAAAGCATTACTCAGTCAGGCATTGTATAGGTTAAAAGCTAGCACCGAAGTAAAAGTTCTGCATGCCATTTAAAAAAAGCAGCTTTATTCAACCAGCTGCAGCTCAGTTATTTATGCTCCAATTACTTTTCAAGCGGGATAAAGGGGGGGGGGGTGGCAAGAAGAGGAAGAAAATAACATCACAAAGAACAGGAGGATAGGATAAATGAGAGCTGCTTGTGATGCTGGGACATGAGCACAGGATGAGTATCTTCACCTCATTCCAATAAGTGTTGAATGCCTCGCATTCTAGCCCTGATCAACAAATCCCTACAGCTTTGACATTTAATTTACATCTTATCAAAACCTTCCTAGTTTAGAGGACACAAATATCAGCTGTGTGCTACACCACACACTAAGAAAATAAATGACAGACAATGCTACATACAGCACTATACAATCTTTCATAGTGGCATTGAGGGGGATTATTATAATTGTGTTCTTTTGACATTCATGCCTTACAATATTCAGTTAATTTTATATGGTATACAGATTGTTTTCCTCAAATGTGAGACTATTTGAATCTATAAATTGCCTAAAATCCCTCCATTGCTTTAGCAATTTTTTACTGAATGCTACAGTTCGATGCATTATATAGGACAGGCATTTAGTCTGGATTCATCAGTTTTTCAAACAGATTAAGACCACCACAATGTAGGTCTATGAGTGGGCAAACGATTAATCATCCATTTACATCCACCTACATCCGTGGACAGGGCTGTGTTTTCCATTTAGAAGAATCTGAACAATGTAACTGGAATCTGTAATGATCAATGTATTCTGTGCAAAAAAAAAAAAAAAAAAAAGTGACTGAACCGATGACGCTTTTGTGAAAGGACTCTGAGCCCGAGTTCACACTTGTACGATCTCAGAGAGATCTCAGAGATATCTCAGAGATGGCATGTGATTCGCACCCGCACCGCAGGTGCTGAGCACATGCGATCTCTGAGCAATGCAAGTTCAGCCATATAGTTGTATGGCTGAACTCGCATTAGATTCGCAAGGACCTTTTTTCCCCGCAGTGGAATTGCATCACATGGGTGTTCTCACCCATGCGATCCGATTCATCTGCAAGTTCACAGTTTGCACAGCGATCTGTTAACAAAACTGGGGGGCGTCATTAACTTTGTAATGACACCCGCAGCGGTTCACAGAGGGCAGTGTGGACTGCCTGCGTGAAGAATGCAATGCGGCAGGAACACGGCTCTGTAATTGCACCGATTCCTGTATCGCACATATGTGAACCAGGGCTAAAGCTGTGGAACAATTTAAGGGATGCTTCAGCTTACGGAACACAAAGACTTCTATGTCTGCTAGTTTAAGTCACAAACTACCAGTACGTTTTCAAACATAAATACACTTGGCAAAGCTGACTATGGTGCACTACATGATGTTTTGAAAGCATAGTTATTTTTTGAAAACAAAATAATTTTTGAGTTAGATAAGGGTGCTCAGCAGCACAAACAAAATCTTAGTGCTTATTCTGTTTCAAGTATTAAATATTATTGCTTTGAACAGGTTGTCCTTCTGCATACTATAGCAGTTAGTCTAACAGCTGATCAGGGATCTCACATTCTCAACAGTGGCTTTCACATATGCAAAACTATTTTCTCCCAAGAGGCTCAGAATTCATGCAAAAAGAATAATAAAAGTCTGGCCTTCGATCGGTATGACACTAAACCGGTAACATTAAATTTACCTGAACAATGGCGTCCAGGGATAGATTTATTTAGGTATAAGGCAAGTTGGATCCTAAAGTAAAAAAAGGTCCTCACCTCTGTAATAATTGCCTTGTGCTGTTTCACACGCTTCAATTCCTCCTCACAGCCAACAGTGTAACACTTTGAAAGATTGAGGGGCTTCCCACTTCTGCAGAGCACAGTTTGGCATTTGCCCACATTGGCAGAGGTCAGTGTAAAGCAACTGGTTGGATCCATAGGGTCATGCTTTATGTGGCAAAGAACAGCAGAGCCTCCTAGTTTTTGTCCGGCAGTTCCCAGCTTCCTAAAATTAAAAAAAAAAAAAAAAGTCAACTTTCCATTGTAACTAATGAGGCTTCATTTTTGGCTGCATTCATAACTAGTCATTCATTTTTTTTTTTTTTTTTTTTTTTTTACAATGCAATCCTTATAGGTCTGCATTCACACCTTTTTTTTTAGATGTATTACAGCCATTTTTGTGTGTGTGCCAAGCTTCCGGAGTTTGTTTCCTGGGCTAGGTAAGGGGAAGAGAGCAGTCCTATAGCAGGAGAGAAGCAGTTTCTCAGGCATAAAAAGAATTAGCTTGTCATTGAAGTCTATGGGATCAAAAATGCCTGAATATGCAAAGAAAAAAAAAAAAAAAAAAAAGCTTCTGTATTTTTAAGCACAGGGAGTAGAGCATCTGAGCATACAAGTGTGAAAAGGCACAATTAGAAAGAATAGAATTCTGTATACTATAAGTGCAAAAAAAAAAAACTAGTGCCAAAATGCGACAATAAAAGTGTCCATAAACAGTCCTCCTTAAAGTGTGCAGCATCAATCCTTCATACTTGTTTCCATCACCATTAAAGACCGCATGCAGGTGCTCACACTAGGGGCTTACCAGATGTCTGGATAAAAATCGCCTGTATCAACTGTGACAATCCCAAGCGTTCCCAGAAGAAGGAAGGTCCAGGACACACTTGGCAGGTACATAGGTGCCTCTTCCTCGCCGTCCTCTAACCACTAATCTCTAGAAGTCAGCTGCAGTTATTAGCACTGAGCCCTGGGAATGCAGGTCAACCAGTTCTTTTCATTAATGTACCTTTCTGTGGTAAATAGGAACCAGAACCTCACCCTCAGGTCTGACCTAACTATCCGAAGTTAGTAAGGCAATCTCCCCCGCTGAGCTATTGTGTTCTGACAGGTGGACTGCCCCCCTGCCAGAAAACACCATTGGCCAAGAGCACTGATTGGATGCCAATCGGCAGACCTTTTTCGGTCATGCCCCTTCAACAGAAGCCGGACGTTTGGCTGGCTTCTGTCACACTGACTGCCATACACACAGACCAAATGTTGGCTAGTTTCTATGGAACCGGCCAATATCGCCCGATATGTGACCTGTGTGTACAGCCCTTTAGGGTTTGGCGGTGCCTCCAAGACCTTCAATAATCTTTTCCTATGTATTTTATCAGCAGCACTCCCTATACTATCACAGCTAAAGCAATATGGTTGCAGTGACCTCACCCTTTCATTGTGAGGAAGTTGGCTTATCCAGAAGCCCCCTTTTTGGCTCGACTCCTTTTTTCGTTCACCTTGATTCCCCCAGCCACACACAATGTGGATGGGGAATCCTCCTGCTGCACTTTTGGATTCGGACAGAAAGGAGACTTCCCCCACCATCAGAACACACTAATCAGCAGCACTGGCTATAGTCGGCGAGGCTAATTGAGAGAAACACTTCCAACAGGTTGGCTGTACACATTGTGCCCATACTCCAGGTAGTGTATTATGGTTACTACGGTAAATTCTCACATTATTTTGCCAGGTCTGCAAACTATGAACACGCAGGATTCATTGCAAACCCATGGTAGTGGTGATCATAAACATCATCCCTACTATATACTTAACACTTGTCAATTCTTTTACTTTATTCAAAAATAATGTTTATATTGTGGTTGTGAGCATTACAATTTAGGGTTAAAAACAATATCACACATTTTTAGTGATCAAATATAAACTGATGTTTTTGTGCCTGAAATCCTGTGCTGCTGTGGATAGACAGTCCGCTTTAAGTGGTAACCGTGGAATATTCCTAGGCAATAAGCTTTAGCACAGAATCTTATAGTTTCATTTGGAAGAGCATGTGACTGACTTACAGCCAGATGAATGGGGTCTTGATTTTTTTCAGTTTATAACTACTAGCTTGTAGTGAAAACATTGCACAACCCCATCCCCAGGTACACAGCAACCGTCTGTCTAATCCCAATATTCTTAAAGTGTTTAGTTATTTCTTATATAAAATATATACATCGATTTTGACACCAAGCAGGCCTCGTAAGTGTTTTAGTTAAAGCCTGTCTCTGCCTGTGTTTACTTGACCAGGGCATGGACAGTCTTATGAGGGGAATGGGGAAAGAATGTATAAATATGTACACTTGTAAAATAATGCAGAAGCCGGAGTATTTCATGAAAACTTCAGGACATGTAGCAGGCAAAATCCACATGTGACATTCGCAGGTGAAGGGCGGTCAGCAGGTTTCCCACACAACCTTGCCTGGCTGAAGATGGCATGGGGAAAGCCATATCTCAGCTTGGAGCTCTGCCCCAGTGTGGCTTCTGTACTCCAGGCATACAAGCTACAACACCACAGCACTTAAAGAGAAGGGGTATGGATGACTGCGCTATCACCATCAGACAAGAGACATGGTGGTACCACCAGCAACAGCAGTATGCCAAACACTGCACCCCCCTCAGCCTCTAAGATTGACTCTGTTTGCCAAAGAGGATATCTGGTGCCCCAGCATTACTACTGGAAAATTTGTCTTTGGTCATGTGTACTTTGCCCCACTGACTGCGAAGTCCTGGGACACACTGTTTCGCATACAAGTGGCCAGGGATGGTTTTCTGGGCAAATGAATGGGCTGGGTACATGCAAATTTTGTATAGAATGGAAGCAGCTGCAAAGCCATCAATTTTGCCAAGCTGGCATTAAGATGCTTGGCACGGGGGTCATTTGGAGATTTTTTTCTTTCATTCTAGCAACACATACAAAAAAATAAAGGCCCCACATTAGAGAGAGCACTATAGGCCAGTTCTGGGGATAGCAGAGGCCTGTACTTGATGGGGCAGTACTAGTGGCACCAGATGGAATAGGATGCTACACCCTTTCAGTCTTTTGCAATCTGCCTCTGCACAAAAATCCTCCCTTGCGGTTCTGCTTCTCCCTCAGCACTTTTCTCTCCTCTCCAATCAGTGGCACCCACAAGCAGTCTACCACTTGTTGCTCACCCCCTCATCTCTGGAGCTTACTTCACAGTAAGCTCCACCTGCTGAAACATCATGGCCTCTTTCTGCTCCCTGTCTGATATACCCTGACTGCAGTATGGCTAAACCCAGGGGACAACAGGGGAGTAAATCTGCAACAAGTTTAAGCTGTGGCCCTAAAAAAATAAAAAGGCACTTACAAATAAAAAATATACCACCCCCCCCAAAAAAAAAAAAAAAAAAAAAAAAAGATTCTACACTCAATTTCTACTTCTCACTGCCTTTCCCACTGGCTGCAGGATTCCCCTCGCTCCATCTGCTGCAGTCTGTCCCAGCCCTTAGGCAGGCTATGGCCATCGGCTCTCACCAGACTATTGTGCCATTGACCAATTTTTAGGACACTGGGGGCTTTAGATTTTTTTTTAAGAGTAAATTTTCCTATAGCCTTTAGATCTGTTGTGGCTGCATTGACCACTGGTCAATTCAGGCCTATTACCGCTTCATAAAAAAAATACACACACACACACACACACACACACACACGTCACAGCCAAACCCTGAAAAATAAAAAGGGATTTTATTAATACCGTAAAATCCTTTTCTGAGTTCACTGACAGACGCAGCTCTTCATGACGTGTGTTTATGCTTGTCCTATTAGGAGTTAACTAGGTAGGGAAGAAGCAAGCTGGCTCCTCCCACGGGGGCGGTCCCCCCTTCCCACATAAACCCTCCACCTAGCTTAGCTCATCAGTTCGTAACAAGCCGTACCGAAACAGAGCGCAGAGGGGTGGGTGCTGCGTCTGTCAGTGAACTCGGAGAAAAGGATTTTACGGTGAGTTTTAATAAAATACCTTTTTCTCCTACGTTCACTGACAGACGCAGCTCTTCATGACATGTGTCGATGTCCCAAAGCTGTGTCAAAAAAGAGGGGTGGGTAAACGACAACAACTCTACCCAACAGAACCTCTAAGGAGGCGCCAGACGCGCCTACACTGCCGACTGTAAAACTTTGCGGCCGAAAGCAGCAGCCGAAGATGCAAACACATCAATCTTATAAAACTTAGTGAAAGTGTGTACCGAGGCCCTAGTGGCCGCCTTGCACACCTGTGATACCGAGGCCTGGTGTCTGAAAGCCCAGGAAGTGCTAACAGCCCGGGTAGAATGAGCCGTGACCGGAAAAGGGGGAACCTTGCCCCGAACAGAATATGCGGTCTGTCTAATCCAACGGGAGACAGTAGCCGACGAGGCCCCAAACCTTTGCATGGACCATCAGTCAGTACAAAGAATCAGACTTCCAAAAGGAAGCTGTAGCATCTAGATACACTCGTAAGGCCCTTACTACATCCAAGGCATGCAACTCAAATTCCTTACGATGTGAGGGATGTGGGCACAACGAAGGAAGAACAATATCTTCGTTAATGTGGAAGGAAGAAACCACCTTCGGAAGGAACAAAGGAGAGGGTCGCAAGACTGCCTTGTCCTTGTGCAGGACTAGATAGGGAGACTTGCACGACAGTGCAGCCAACTCGGACACCCGCCTGGCGGATGTGATGGCCACCAAAAAGGCCACCTTCTGCGACAGCAGTTATAAGGAAATCTCCCTGATCTTCTCATATGGCGGTTTCTGAAGCACAGAAAGCACCAAATTCAAATTCCATGGAGCCATCGGAGACCTCACCCGAGGCGCCACATGTCGCACACCTTGTACAAAAGGTAGGAATCAACGAGTGGGAAGCCAAGGGTCTTTGAAAAAGAATCACCAGAACCGATATCTGGCCCTTGAGCGTACTCAAAGCCAGTTTTTTGTTCAGGCCTTGCTGCAAAAAAAGTCAGGACCCTGGACATCACATAAGAGCGAGGGTTATGACCCTCCGCCTCACACCAAGCTATGTAAGCCTTCCAGGTGCGGTGATATATTTTGCAAGAAGTACACTTGCGAGCTTTGAGCAAGGTAGGGATCACGGAGTCAGCGACCCCCCTGTCCCTCAGCATATGGGACTCAATAGCCAGGCCGTCAAAGCCAGCGAGGGTAAAGCAAGGTGCAAGATGGGCCCGAGACAGTAGATCGTCTCGCAGCGGGAGCCGCCAGGGAACGTCCGCCACCATTTGCACTACGTCGGCGTACCACGTGTGCCGAGGCCAATCCGGAGCCACCAGGATCATTGGAATTCCCTCCGCCACTACTCTGCGTAGCAACCGCGGTAGAAGTTTTATTGGAGGGTAGGCGTACAGAAGACGATAACGGCCTCAGGGGGCCACTAAAACGTCCGTGGCCACTGCCAACGGATCTCTCGTCCTGGACACAAAGGTCCTCACTTTGTGATTGAACCGAGACGCAATGAGATCCACGTCCGGCATCCCCCATCTGTGGCAAATCTGGCTGAACACCGCTGGATGGAGAGACCACTCTCCCTGATCCAGCGTCTGGCGACTGAGAAAGTCCGCCTGCCAGTTTTCCACGCCTGGAATGTAAATGGCGGAGATTACCGGAACATAAAGTTCCGCCCAACGCAATATCAGAGCTGCTTCCGCCGCAGCCGCTGAGCTCTTTGTTCCGCCCTGGTGGTTCACATATGCCACTACCGTGGCATTGTCCGACTGGACCTGAATCAGGTGACCTAACTGTGCACTGAGACAGCCATAGCCTGATCGCCCTCAGCTCCAGCACATTGATCGGGAGGCGTGCTTCCTGCGCAGACCAACGGCCCTGAGCAGATAGTTGCCCCAGGACCCCGCCCCAGCCTGAAAGGCTGGCATCCGTGGTGATGATCACCCACTGAAGGGGCAGGAACGACTTCCACCGAGTCAGCGCTGAGTCCCGAAGCCACCAGGTCAGAGTCCCTGGTCTGGGAGTTCAGGCGGATCAGAAGGTCAAAGGACCGTGGAGACTTGTCCCACCGAGACAGAATCGCTCACTGGAGATGACAAGTGTGGCTCTGGGTGTAAGGTACCGCCTCGAAGGTTGAGACCATGAGCCCCAGCACCCGCATACAGAATCGTAATGAAGACTGTTGGTGTGACAGAAGGGTTCACACTGCCGACTGCAGCGACAGCAACTTGGCCGGAGGTAGGAACACTTTCGCCTGCTCTGTGTCCAGAATCAGACCCAGATACTCCAGGCGACGGGACAGAGAAACCGTCGACTTTTGCAGGTTGTTCAACCAGCCGAAGTCCTGCAACGAAGCCATGGTGATCCTCACATTCTCCTCCAGAGCCGAGGCGGACTCCGCTCTCAGAAGCAGGTCGTTGAGGTATGCTACCACAGCAATGCCTTTCTGCCGCAGTAACGCCAGTACTGGGGCCACCTGTTTGGTTAAAACCCGAGGAGCTGATGCCAGACCGAAGGGGAGTGCCACAAATTGGTAATGGAGTTCCCCCACTGCAAAGCAAAGAAAACGCTGATGCCGTGGACAAATGGGAACATGGAGATACACGTCCCTGATATCCAGAGACGCCAGGAATTCCCCTTGATGGACGGCGGCCACAACCAAGCGAATTGATTCCACCCAGAATTTCCGTGCTTTTACATATTGGTTCAGGGCCTTTAGGTCCAGAACTGGCCGGACCCCCCCTTCCCCCCCTTTTTGGAGACCACAAACAGGTTTGAGTAAAACCCTCGAAACCTCTCCGCTGCAGGTACTGGCACGATCACTCCCTGGTCTGAGAGTGTTTGAACAGCCCCGAAAAGGGCCTCCCGGCGCCCCTGCGGGAACCCCAAGTTCGATGGGAAGAACCTGTCTGGGGGTAGAGTGCTGAACTCTATCCTGTAGCCGGTGGACACCACTTCCTGGACCCACCGGTCGGAAATGCGGGCAGTCCACCGGTCCGCAAACCCCAGAAGACGTCCCCCCACCCGAAGCTCGGGTGGGGGCAGCCCATCAGGCAGAGGAGGGCTTGTCCTCCACCTTTTCAGTTTTCCGCTGCTACTGCCGCTTACCAGCCCCTGCAGCGGCCTTACCGGAACGGGTCCCTTTTCCCACTGCGCCAGAGGCACGAAAAAACCTCTTCTGACCCGAGGCAGGAGGCCCCTGTCTACGGCGAAACTCACGCCTCCGGGAGGAAAGTACTCTTTCCACCAGTGAAATCCTTTATGATCTCATCCAGTTGAGGACCGAAGAGAAGGCCGCCTTGAAAGGGGAGATCCGCAAGGCCTTTTTTGGACACGTGGTCCCCGGACCATGAGCGCAACCAAAGAACCCGTCTAAGAATGACGGCAAAAACAGCCACTTTGGACAACATAGGGAGTAGGTCCAGGGCTGCGTCACAGAGGTATTTGATACCCTGATGTAAAAAGTCCGCTCTCTGCGGCGCATCCATCAGGCGACCGCAGTCCAGATCATTCTGGAGCTCCGCCATAGGGCCGGTCTCAGAGCCGAGCCTAACAGAAGTAGTGCTTTTAACACCGCCTCTGTCCGCCTATCAGCCGGATCCTAAAGAGGGGGACCCCCTCCAGAGGAATGGTCGTCGCCTTATTCAGACGAGCTATCGGTGGGTCCACTGCAGGTGACTCCCACTTCTTCAGAAAACTATCCTCAAATGGATAGCGGATGGCAAAACGTTTTGACAGCGAAAAAGAATGCTGCAGACGCTGCCATTCACGGTAGATCAGATGATCAAAAAACTGATCATAGGGGTAAGCCCTAGGGGCCCCTAGCGGACCCGCACACATACGCTGACGTCTGATTCGCCATCCTGGCTAAGTCGCAGCATAGTGCGAATCCCAGCGATTTTTTGCGCGCAGCTGCTGCCCCCTGGTCCTCTCCTTCCAAGGGGGCCAGTTCACCGTTAGAAAGGTCTACCGAGGTCCCTGTGACCCCCGAAGCTATCTCTGTGTCAGAGTCCTCCCCTGATGAACAAGGGGGAGGAGGGCGCTTCTTAGGGACCTCTGGAGCGACACCCGCCCGGGGAAGAAATTCGCTAAAGACCGCCCGCAGCTTGTCCAAAAATGCCCCTTGCGCAGATTGCGCTGTTGCTGACTCCTCCTCAGCAGACACAGCAGGGTACTCTGCCATTGTTTTTTTTCCCAGAATAGCCCTCAGTTAAATGCAGTTAAGAACACCTGATTGAGGCATTCCCACACTGCCGCACACCACCGCCCCACAGAATGCCAGGGAAACCCAGGAGGACTGCACCCGCCGCCACCAGCACCCACAGGAGAGCCCAGCTATACATGCTGTTTGCTGGCAGTAATCCTGAGGACCGTCAGAAGAGCTGCGCCGCCAGAAAGCCACACCGTTCCAAAGAGAAAGTAAAAACGTCTGCAGCACGTTTTTACAGCCAACAGGGACTCCAATATGGCCGCCGAGTCATACACTAGAGGCCGAAACCACCTGCAGAGGAACGTGCACTACCGCAAAATGGCCGCTCTGAGCACTAGAGGGAAAGCTCCTTAGGCTTAAAATGTCCGTGACCACGGGAAAATGGCGGCGGTCTACCGCAAAATGGCGGCGGATCACCGCATGTCGGCCCAAGTCTCCAAAATGTGGAGACGATCACGTGCGGTGGGATGGGGGGGTGGGAAGGAGCCCCAGGAGCCCGCAACCAGTGGCTACCCAGAAAAGTGTCAGGACACCCGTCTGCCCCCCCTCCACGCCTAAAAAGGGGGAAGGGGGGCACTCACTCACCACTCCTGTCGGGCGTAGCGAGTAGCCATCCGTTCGCAGACCTTCTGCCCCTGCCTGGGCGGGATGCTGCTGGCCGAAAGCGCCCGAACCGGACTGCAGTCCGGGACCTGGGCGCAGGTGGGGTACACCCCCAGGCCGCCCGCACGGAACAGGCACGATGCGGCAGGTCCCCATACCACGGGACTGGCTGGCATCGGTCGGCCGGGGACAGTACAGAGTCTTGAACGACCCTCTATGCCCCGGCCGGCTTCTTGATAGCAGACTTCATGCTTGATAGAAGTAAATTAAAAAAAGAAAAAAAAGAAATAAAAAGAAACAGTCTCAATCCGGACAGCAAATCACCTAAGGGAGCCAGGTCAACTCCTTGCAAACTAGGCATTAAAACTGATGAGCTAAGCTAGGTGGAGGGTTTATGTGGGAAGGGGGGACAGCCCCCATAGGAGGGGCCAGCTTGCTTCTTCCCTGCCTAGTTAACGCCTAATAGGACAAGCATAAACCCACATGTCATGAAGAGCTGCGTCTGTCAGTGAACGTAGGAGAAATCAAGTTGGAATTAAATCAGATTGGGCTACTGCTGCATTTAAGCCAAGCTAAAAAGTAAAAACTTAAAAAAACACAAAAAGGAATTCACATACCGAATACTATTAAAAAATGTATTAAACTGCATAGCTATCTGAATATAAACATTTAATGGTGGGCTTTTACAGCCCCATTCCAGATAAAAACCTTTTTCCCTAGCCATCCCTCCCAACACCCCTTAATCCACACAAAGTATTCCATCTCCCTCTTACCTTAAGGGTGAGATACACCAAGTCCCCCATCCAGGTCCCACACCACCACTGTTTCAGGATGGAGGGACCGATGATCCAGCGCTATGATACCCCTGCCATACCCCTCTGACGACACAGTCCCCTCCTGGATCCTAAGAGGACCCTGGTGCAGCCCATCCAAAAGGAAGTGTTCACATCAGGGAGGCATGGACACCCAAAGGAGGGCCCAAAAAGGGAAGTAAACAGAATCGAAGACTTGCGGACGTATTGTTAAATACCCGTGGCTTTAGGTAAGTAAAAAGTGATTTTAGGCCACCAAGAAAATGGCCTGATAGAATTCAGGACAGGACAATTTAACAGACTACTGGAGCGGAGAGTTTTTTTTTTTTTTTTTTTTTATGGTGCCACAATGGCACTACTGTTAAGAATTGAGTTTGACGGTTAATTTTACTGTGATGTATTGACCCGAGCCGGGGAATGCCCAATAAGCTCGATTTTGTATTTATGAAAACCAATAAAAAAAATTTATAAATTAAAAGTGATTTTAGATTTTAGCTTTTTTTTTGTAATGTAGTGATAAGTTAGAGGGGGTGGGGGTAGGAGGGCAAGGGGTTTTACTGCAGAGCTTTTACTAAATGCCAGTATTACAAATAAACATAACTAATAACAGATCCACAGGGGTCACTGTAAAAAGCGAACGCATCTAAAGACCTTACACATTTTCTTTGGTTTTAAGGCTAGGTTCACACGCTTTCATTTTTCAGGTGAAAAAACCTGCTTGTAAACATTTGATCCACTTTCCTTTTTTAACTATGATGAGAAGTGGACATGTGACTGGATTACCTTTGCATGACAAGGAAGGTGTTTCCCATGTACTCCTCTTCACTCTTAGTCTTCTGAAGCTCATCTGCTAATATGTCACACATAGTACATTGTAGCAAGCTAGGCACTTCCACATTACGTTCTCCATCAAACACACCATACACTGCTTCTCGGTTATCACAGAAGTTGTTAACCAAAAGGGAGGCAACACATAACCTGAATAAAAGAGAAGAAATGTAATATTTTAGAGCAGCCTTGATATTTATACAAATGTCATCTACAATCTAAAGTACAAAATGGGGGGATTTGATCGAAACTGGAGCAAACAGAATCTGGAGCAGATGTGCATTTTGGCGTTCATACATTCCATTGGCCAGAATATTTGTTTATTCTGGATACTGAAATGAACAAGTTGAATGTACAAGTGATGTTTTTTTCTGCCTGTAAATGGAAGGGCATTTAGAAACCGAAAAAAAAATGCACTTAAAAGTGGCCCAGTGTTCATGAGACCTAATCCATTATAATATCAAATTAATATCAAACTTAAAACATACAATAGGTATACATTTTTTTCATGAGTACAATACACGTTTAGAATTTATGTTGCCAAATTTCCAATTCCATAGCAAGTGCAAGAAGAGATTGCTTGGATGGGTACTGTGGGAACAGTTTTGTGAAGCCCTTTAGAGCAGGTGGCAGGCAAGCAGTTAACATTCCTCCTAGCTTACATCATTCTGTACGGACACTTGAAAGAACTTTTCAGCCATCAATGAATGCAGATGAAATGTGGGGCTGTACGTAATGAAGTCAGACAGCATTGCTTACACACTGTCTTACAGCAACCCACAGCCAACAAAGGAAAAAAAAAAGCAGGGTAATACCCGACGTTGTGACCCCCTCTGCTGTTTCCAGACTTTGGTTTCATGTGACTAAATACAATTTCAAGAGATTTAAAGTTCATCCTACATTTCCACATTCAAGTTCAAATGCACAAAGTGCTATACAAATCTCAAATAAGAGACATTTCTAGGACAGTTAAAAGCCTAGCAATTTCACATTTGAAAATAGCAAAAGGTGTTATCTGCCACATGTGTGATTCTTTTAAAGAATAAGGAACATAATGATGCCTATGTGCCAAGCCTTACAGGGGTAGGGACTCCGAGCGGTTCTACTGACAGAAATGACAGCCATGGCTACATTTTAATTCAGTGACCACACAGAATCTTTGTGAACTTTAGAGGAACATAACTAATTGAACTGCTGGGCCCCCTCTTCTGCACCACTGAATAATCCAAATCAAACTCCACCTTCATCATCTGAATAGAAAAGTTGTGCTGTTTGAAAATGTTCGGTCTGGACAATGTAGCCCAAGCTGCTGGAGACTCTCATTGTGTGTGCATGCATGACAAAACATACTTTTGCTTGACTCCTGAGGCCTCTGCATATCCATGGCTCCAAACAGCAGGGGCTCCAGATGCTTCATTGGCAGAGAATCCACATGAAGGCTGATCCACTTTGAAACATCGAATGTTACTGCTGGGACAAGATAAAGACAGAATGACAGATAAAGCAACATTTCTTCCAGGTTATAAGTAATCAAAGTGTCTGGTGCATGGTTTCTTTAAAACCCAGATGCAAGCCATCACCAGAGCAAGTATTCTGACAGAAGACAAATGGGGGCATGTAAAGGAGTCATGCCAGTTACCTTTCAAGTGCAAGGACAAAACACAGCAGAATCAATGATCTGTGATCTCTGCCGAGAGACACTTTAACAACATGGATGCTGTGCAAAAAATTCACAAAATAACCTAAAAAGTCATAATATGATACATAAGAAATACAGCTGCCCCATGTGTATAATTTACAAAACACCAATTCAGTTTTTGCTGTGTCAGTCAGGCACTGCATAAAGAAGAATCATAACAGAAGAGTCCTGTGACCAGTGTAAAATACCACCAAGGTGACCTTTAATGGCTGCTGCTGAGGAAACTTTCTACAAAGGATTGCCTCACTGGCTAGTTCAGCAGGTAAATAAATGTTCCATGCAGTTGGGATACTTAACCCCTTCACTTGTAATTGAAAAGCAAACCGAAAACACAATGGATCAAAGAGCCTGTCTTTATATGAGAACAGTTTACAAAGGCTTTTTTTTAAATGCCTAACTGCAGGATTTATTTAACTTTAAATAGTTCACTTGGACCAAGATGGTCCAAACAAACTACAGTATTTCCTTCTCTAATACTTGCGCCTTCTGTGAGCTCTGTGTAAAAGGCTACATACAGTATCCAGCAGCAGTACAAAGACTTCATGTCCCATTACCACAACAAAACAGAGCTGAGCCCCGATCAGCTATTCACAGGAACCTTTGTATTGTATGAATGACTACAAGGCCTCCTCTGATTGGCTGAGACAGAGCAAGACATCATCCGCCCACCTTTCCAACTCAGCCAGAGTAAGCCTTGTATTAACTTATAGAATACAAAGTTTCCTGTGAATAGCTGAGCAGTGCCCAACCCAACTTAATTTTGTTCTGGAACAGGACAGGAATTCCCAGTGCTGCAGCTGAACACAGCACTGTATACTGTATGTAGCTGATGCTACATATACAGTGCTCAGAGTGGGCACATGCATAAGAAAATAGTTCCTTTGGACTAGCTTGGCTCAAATGAACTATTTGACAAATGAAATCTGGAGTTAGGCTATAAGACAAACGTATGAACCAGTCTCATTCCTTAGAAAATATTAAAGTCCACAAACAGGCCAATGCTGTCCCTAACTAAGCAGCCCACCACAATACTTGGGCTAGGACAGGGTAGATTAGAGCTAAATGGCATTTCCCATATTTCTATTTTGAAAGGCTACTTTGAAGTAGACCTAAACTTTCCACTTTAAAGTGAAACATCACCCTTCTTGTTCTCTTCAGCTAAACTCCTCTCAACTCCAAGCAGTTTTTTTATTTTTATTTTTTAAACATAGTTTCGCTTTAAGGCTTCATTTACACCTGAGAGGAGGTTTTTCAGGCATATTTGAAGCATTTTTTCGCGCGACATCGGGCGTCGCACTAATATGCGCGTTTGACGCTTCTCCATTGATTTTATGTCAATAGAAAAGTGTCAAACGCTGGAATATGCCCGATTCGTGCTTCAAAAATACCTCCGGGAGTAGTTTGAGCGTCGGGCGTTTGGCTTCAGGCGTTTTTGAGTGGAGATGTGAACCATCTCCATTCAGAAACATTGATTTTTTTTTCCCCTCCAGCGTTTTGTAGCTTCATGCTTCAGGCTTATTTGAGCTACAAAACATTCAGGTGTAAACGGAGCCTTACAAGTTAGGCAGACACTAAGGTGGGTAGCAATGAGTATTAAGGTAAGCCTATGAATTTTTGTTAGCTGATTTTGTGGCTCTTTGGCATAATGCAGCCTTTTAATAGGCCATGTGACCTAACATTCAGGTTCAAGTCAGGTCAAATTTACTTGATTAGACTGGTAGTTTATGTTGACCCTCCTCACCCTCAGGCCTCATGCACACAGGATGTTTTTTGACTTTTACAGCAGCTGCAGACATTTTTTCTACAGTCAATATAAACCCTCCATCATGTTATCCTATGTGTTCATGCACACACAGGCTGTTATCAACTGTTTCTAGCAGTGACGTTTTTGCGCAGTAAAAAAACCCCAAGAGCTGAGGGTTTTTTTGGACTGTTTTCAGTTGTAAAAATGTTCAAACACTAAAAAACATCCAAAAATGCCCAAAAACGCCAATCCCCAACGTTTTTGGACGTTTTAGTCCAATTGAACACAAAAAAAAAAAAAAAAACGCTGGTCCTTTAACCACTTCAGCCCCGGAAGGATTTCCAGCTTTAGGACCGGAGCCCTTTTTGCGATTCGGCACTGCGTCGCTTTAACTGACAATTGCGCGGTCGTGCGACGTTGTACCCAAACAAAATTTGCGTCCTTTTTTTCCCACAAACAGAGCTTTCTTTTGGTGGTATTTGATGACCGCTGCGTCATTTCTGATCGCCGCTATAAACAGAAGAGCGACAATTTTGCAAAAAAACCCAAATTTCTTACTTTTTCCTAAAATACAAATCCAAAAAAAAAATATAAAAAAACATTTTTTTTCACCGTTTTTGGCCGATTTATATTCTTCCTCATATTTGCGATAAAAAAAAAAAATCGCAATCGGCGTTTATTGATTGGTTTGCGCAAAAGTGGTCGCGTTTACGGATGAGAATTCATTTTTGGGGTTTTTAATTTTTTTTATTTTTTACTAAAAATGGCGGCGATCTGCGATTTTTTGCGGTACTGCGATATTTCAGCGGACATGGCGGAACATTTTGACACTTTTTTGGGACCATTGGCATTTATACAGCGATCAGTGCTATAAAAATGCACTGATTACTGTGTAAATGTCATTGGCAGTGAAGGGGTTAACCTGCAGGGGGCGCGCTAAGGGTTAACTATGTTCCCTGGGCGTGTTCT